>CAUYPK010011554.1:0-21853 GCA_963574355.1 Loris lydekkerianus | reverse complement strand
CAGAATGTTTATTGCAGCCCAATTCATAATTGCTAAGTCATGGAAGAAGCCCAAGTGCCCATCGACCCACAAATGGACTAGCAAACTGTGGTACATGTATACCATGGAATACTATGCAGCCTTAAAGAAAGATGGAGACTTCACCTCTTTCATGTGTACATGGATGGAGCTGGAACATATTCTTCTTAGCAAAGTATCTCAGGAATGGAAGAAAAAGTATCCAATGTACTCAGCCCTACTATGAAGCTAAATTATAGCTTTCACATGAAGGCTATAACCCAACTATAGCATGAGACTATGGGGAAAGGGCCAAGGAAGGGGAAGGGAGGGAGGAGTTTTTGGTGGAGGGAGGATAATGGGTGGGGCCACATCTACCATGCATCTTAGAATGGGTACAAGTGATTGCACTAATGTACACAGCTATGATTTAACAATAAAAAAAAAAAATTCAAAGGGCATCTCTCTCTCTCTCTTTCTCTCTCTCTCTCTCTCCCTCTTCTTCTTCTTTCCCCTCCCAAGGACCCCCTCCACACCATCCCCTACTTATCATGGTTCAACTTAGAGTTTTGCAACTTTATGATGGTACAAAAGCAATACCCACTCAATAGAAACAAACTTTGAATACCCACACAACCATTTTGGACTTCACCTTCAGGATAGTATTCAATAAATTACATGATAGATTAAAAAGCTATTATAAAACAGGTTCTGTTTTAAATGATTCTTTCCCAATCATAGATAAATGTGCTCTGAGCACATTTAAGGTAGGCTAGGCTAAACTATAATATTTGTAATTTGATACATTAAATGCATTTTTGACTTATGGCATTTTCAATTTATAATGGGTTTGGGGGGACATAATTCCAATCAAAAGTCAAAGAGCATCTGTATATAGTTTTTAGAATAATGATATCCTGCTGTCTATAATACTAAATAATCCATAATTTATCAGAAATGTGGGATACTATGGATTTCAAAAAGCTACCAGTCTATCCAATTCTTCAAACAGAAGGTAAAGCTCATATATAAAATGTTAGCCTTGATCCATTTTGAAGTTTATGGACAGCTTATTTTATTAAACATATGTATCTAATATGTATATATTTCATGTGCATAAATTTTATTTTCTGATTACTAGGAAGGTGCATTTAGCACACACTTCAGCATATAACAGATAGGGATTCCAGGCAAGAATTTTCAGACCTGGTGTCACTTTTTCTGATAAATGGTTTTGAAAGCAGCCACAGAGCCTTCCCCTTTCCTCCCCTCCCCTACCTTGCACAGTTTGAAAGTGCACCTTTATAACCTGCCTGAAGAGAATTATAATCTGCAGTGTGACTTCACCAGTCATTAATCTTCCTCCCATTTTAGAGGCCTGGAAGAAGAAATCCCTAGAGCATGTTTCTCCTGGCCTTGGAGGCATCGTGTTAGCTTCTTTAGTCATAGGTAAAAGAGCAATCTTGCCCTTTCACTGCTGGTCTCTGGAGGCAAGGCTGCCATGGCACTGATTCCTCAGATTTTTCCATGGAGGTTTCATACTTGTCACCAACAGGCAGAAAATCAACCCTATCAACTCCACTTAAGGTGTCACTGTAAGCAGAGCATGTTTTCACAGCCAGGACACAGCTCTAAAACTAAAGAAATGACACATGCAGTTGAAATCTTAAATATTTTATCATTTTGGGTTTAAGGAAAGAATTCCTTTAAAAGCTTTCATAAAATGACATTTTCTGCTAGGAACAGCAATTTATCACGAGTTGCAATAACTACCTCCTTAAACGCATCACTTCCCTTAGAAGTCAGGGAAAAGCCAATTCCGATTCCCTGGTACATAAATTGTCCAAGGTATCTGTCAACTACCAAATTATATGTCTATATTCTGCCTAGAGACGAGCCCGAGAGAATCTTAACACTGTATTATTCCCTGAAATACTCCACCTTGGTAGGGCAGAGGACCCAACTCTCAATCCATGTGGTATGTAAATTATACCACTTAAAAAAGGATCTTCAACTTCTGTCACTAAGTCCTGGGATCAGAATTACTGGAAGGTTCACTTCCAGATATGTCCACACTTATTTCGTTTCTTAACCAAGAAATGGACATTAAAACTCACAAAACATTTATACCATATGGATCACTGGTCACTCTCTTGGTCTGTTCAACTTGCATTAAGCACCTCCTGAAAACAGAGCCTCTGTCCCAGGACCCATGATGGAGGACTTCTGGGGTAAATGTGGACCCCAGCATGGCCCAGTGCTCACAAATACAGCAGTAACAGGCTCAGAAAAGAGAAACAATCTATTCTAGGAATCCTACTGGTATTGGTGGAAAATCACATTGGTAACTTATTATCATGATTTAAATGTTACATATTTTATATTCAGAATGGCCTAAACCAGTGTTTGTTAAACTACTTCCAGTCAAAGACAAGTCCACTGTAGACTGATAACTTTTCTTAAATACAATATAAATTAATTAGTAGAAAATTAATTTTTATAAAGCCCCAAATACAAAGCCACATTGATCATTATTATCGTACTTTGTTTAAATTCTGTAAAAGTTCCCAAGTGCTTAGTCTCACTTTTTGTATTTATTTCATCACATACTGATAACATGTGGTTCACTCACTGGTGCTGGCCTATGGATCAGACTTTGAGTATCACCCACCTATACCATCGTTTTGTGCTTTCTATACGCTTATTTGCTTGAGGAGTGAACCTTTAGACATTGTGGTCAAGCCGAGATGTGAACTTTTCAGAAAACTCTTCCTTCAGAAGAGGAAAGATCTTTTGCTAGCACAGAGCTCATCTTTTCCTTTCTAGAGATGATATATTATTGTGAAATAAACACAACTTTTAGTTTCAGTCCTGGGTTTGAGTCTCCATCTCTCATTTACTAGCTCTGTGACCTTTGGCAAGTTACTTAACTACTCTGAGCTTTTTTCTTAATGTGAGCTTTTTTCTCAAGATTGCTATGAAGATTAAATGCAATAATGTATAACATGTATCTGGAAGGAAGTAAATATGCAATAAGTGAACTTTCATTGCTATAAATAGGAGCTCATTAAACTGGGAGCTGCTTTGAGCCAAGTTGCAAGGGGAGGCAAATACATCTTTTTCTTTGTATATGCCCCAGGTTAGTGTCCAACAATAATAAATGATTATGGGTGTAAAGAGAAAGGGAAGGGGAGGAGAGTACAAAAGAAAAAGGAAGAGGAAAAAAAAAAAGAAAGCAAAGAAAGAAGACAATGTCAATGGGGGTAAATCCAAGGTTTTCACCCTTCAATGCATTTCAGAAAGTGCTTCATTGTAAGTTAGAAATTGGAATGGGTGAGCCGAAAATTCCTTGGTTAGCTGCCAGTGAGGGTTCGAAATGGGGTCACCATCTTTCATTTGGCATGGGACACCAGTCACAGTCCCTGGACTATCTGTCCGTCAGTGGGTTCTTAGTGAGCAGAGTAAGAGTGCCCAGCATTATGCGAGGCAGGCACAGTCTGGGGTGTCACAGTATGACTCCGGGACACACCTATTTAATTGGAGATGAATAAAAAAAGATTAGATAGCTTGACATCATCTTGAAAACTTGAAATTGTTCAGAGCCTCTAAGAGACATACTCGGCAGTTTTTTTAGGAACAGATAAAGAGTGTCAGTGATTTTTAACATGTAACTTAAGTTGGGTGTCATTATTCAGGTTGATCTACCAGAGCGGAGCTTGCTTTGCAGACGGGAGCGGTGGGGTAGGCTAAATGAGGTTATTTATAACTTTAGGATTGCAGATGGGAACTGCAGAGTACTACAGCAGAACTTCCATGGCTGACCACTTCCCTACATTGACCACCTCCTTAAGTTGACCTAATTTTTTTTTTTTTTTTTTTTTTTTTGTAGAGACAGAGTCTCACTTTATCACCTTCAGTAGAGTGGCACGGCTTCACAGCTCACAGCAACCTCCAACTCCTGGGCTTAGGGGATTCTTTTGCCTCAGCCTCCCGAGTAGCTGGGACTACAGGCATCTGCCACAACGCCCAGCTATTTTTTTGTTGCAGTTTGGCCGGGGCTGGGTTTGAACCCGCCACCCTCTGTATATGGGGCTGGCACCCTACCCACTGAGCCACAGGCGCTGCCCAAGTTGACCTAATTTTCATAGACTGGACATGCCCCACACATATGCCCCACACAATCAATTCTTCAGATTGACTACCTCCATATGTTGACCAGTTTTTTACAGTCTTTTGGGTGGTCAACCTACAGACCTTTTTGCAGGTGACATCAGTTATTTTGATGTGTGTTTTTGGAACCAGGTGTTTTTTCAAAAAGGTTATAAACTGGCCACAGATGTGGTAGGAAATGATATTGGTATTTGGCTTTTTGTGATCACGGTCTTTAACTGGGTAACCTGTAACCTAGTGTTTAATGATTCATTTTAAGACTACAAACTTTGCTTTGCTTTTCTTGTCGTAGCAAACAATTGCAAACTGGAGGAAGTACATTTTGTTTTCTTCCAAAGAAAGAATCACATTTGGCCATTTTTCAACATTCTTTAGAAGGCTATATAACACAATGCTGTTTTTCTTTCGCTTACAAAAAAAAGCTTTTCTGTAATTTTTTAAGTGCTTAACTTGGTACTTCCAGCAAGAAAAAGATTTTAGTTTTTACTGAGACTAACGTAAAATATTCACCTAACAGCAATAATGCAATGCTCTCTGCTGTGTGAATACTTAGTATGGTAATTACTTCTCTGGATAGAATTGATAATGATGGCTTTTCTCTGAAGTCATTCTCTCTTATTTCTAGGGATGAGGAAAAGAAAATGCATGCGCTTACCAGGGCACTGAGGAATCAGGCTCCATTCCTACATGGAATTCTAATTTTCACCATGTTGAATGTAAGAAGTTCTTTAGCATCCTTTAGCTCTGATTTTTTTAAAAATTAATTCTTCAGTTAGATAAACCTTTCTAAACTAAATCCAAGAGGATGTTAAGTTCTAGAAGCTGATAAACTCAAAAGTGTTTGATAAAGCTCTTTTTCCCTTTGATACATTAAACATTTGTAAGCATCAGAATTCTACGTGTATAATTGGTAACGTACAATGTAATGTTTCATCGTGAATATCTGCCTAGTTCAGCCCATTATGAGGAGATAGCAAGCAGAGACTGACATTAGAAGAATCAGACCGCCCAGGGGAAAATGAATGAAATACATTTTACAGCCCTTTGATTTCCTCCTAACACAGTGGGGCTTTGATTCCTGGTTTAAATTTATAAGATTTATTATCATTCCTCTTGCAATAAAAATATACTCATTTTTCAAGTAGTAATGCCCTAATTAAGAATTGAGAAAGAAATTACTGGGACACAATGGAATATAGAGCTTTAAGAGCTTTCAGAAAATGATCAGTACAAACAATGGTTATTTAGGGCCAGTGATGGATCTTCTTTTGTTCTACCAAGATATAAGAGAGAGAAATGATTTGAACAGTTATCTTCTTTTGTCAGTGATAAACAAAGGTGGTGATAAGGACCTACCCTGACATATAAACACACCATTCATAGAGAAAGTCACTTATGAAAAACTTGGTGCAGAATTTGGCCCTGTATTAAAATTGTGATGAGCCCCAGATGTGTCCCTAAATTTACTTAAGGGTAAATGTCCTGTGTTTAACACCATCTCTCAATTTTTCTTTTTTTAAACACAGATGTTTTTGTTTTTCTTTTATTATTATTTTTAATAACACATAATAATTGTATATTTTAGGGATTACAGTTTGATATTTTGATCCATTTTTACAATATGTAATGATCAAATCAGGATAATTAGCATATTCATCCCCTCAGACATCTATCATTGCTTTGTGTCTGGAACATTCCAAACCATCTTTCTAGCTATTTGAAGATACACAATAAATTGCTACTTATAGTTTTGATTTCTTAATAATATCTGGAGACACCCGGATCCACACCCTAGATGTGCCTCCAATAACCCTCTCATGACCTTTGTTCCTGATTTAAGTCTTCAAAAACAAGGCAGATTCAAGAAGATTTCATATTTTTCAGCAGTAGATCCAAATTATTTCACTTCCTCTTTGTTGTATTTTACCTCTCTGAAACCTGGACTTAGCTGTTTTATTGCCCAAATAAGCTGAAATACCACAAAGGGTATATTTTCATACATTTTGTTCTTAATAATCTCTACAGGCAAGGCCCAGGGAGCATGGAGACGTTGCAAGCTTTTGGGTTTCTCTCCACCACTACTTGACTTACACCTTTTCAATTTTAGGTGCTATTGTTCTTTTACTTCCCTCACCCCCATCAGACTTTTCTTTGGATCCTCATTTATACTAAGGTTCAAATAACTGATAACAACGTAAACCCAGCCTGGGTTGGGTGGAGAACTCCACCCGCAGTGCACATCAGAATCACATGAGGAGTAAGGATTCACATAGGCTGGTCCCCTGCCACACTTAAGGAATCAGTCACTAAAAGTGAGAACCAGTAATTTTGATTTTTTAAAAGTTCATGAGCATTCTTGATTAAGAATTACCAACCTTCCATTGGAATCTACATTTTAATAGGCTCAAACCCTGCAACTAAAGCCACTGTGATGAACGGAAGAATTTTAAGTAGCTGTGAGAGAGAACTGCAGAACGCTGAGAATTCCCCAGACACAATGGGTGGAGGGCTCTGGCTCCAAATGCCTTGCCTGTAACAACTACATTCTTGTACACAATATAAAGATTTTACAAAGTTATTTTTTTCCTGACTAAAAAGTGCATGTTCTTTACAGGAAATATAACAAATATATAAAGAAGAAAATAAAAATAATGCAAAATATAGAACCCAACATTTTGGCTTCTTTCTTGCCATTCTTTGGGAATTTATTTATATTTTTCATTTTTGTTTTTCACAAAATTGGCCTTATCTTTTCTGTATCATTTTCAGCCAGGTAACATTCATTTTATTCTACAAATGTAGGGTCTATTTCTTCTCTCTCTCTCTCTCTCACACACACACACAGACACACATAATGTCTAGTATCATGCCTTTAATGTTATGTGCTCAATAAATATTGAATGAAGACAATGAATTCAGTGACCCAGTTTTGGTCTCCTTTTTGGGCATTCGTGTAAACATAGTAACAAGTATTATAATGATTTCTATTCCTTGCCTTCTCAATCAGCTTCTAAAAATAATTTTTAGGGTAATTATGGAAAAATGAAACTATTAAATATAAGGTGGATAGGTCTTTGCTCTTTCAAAATAACTAGGTAACAATTTTTAAATTAAAAAATATGTCTTCTAAGAAATAAGACTTTTGCTTCTACCTTAATTTCTTCTAAGGAAGGTCACTTTAAATGCCACCAGTAGCTACAACAGATTTGGTTGCATATATCAGTAACCCACATAGTAACAGTGACTGGAATAAGAAAAAGCCCAAAGTCTACTGCTGGTACAGTGATTTCATGGTCAACTGGAGACTCAAGCTCCTTTCTTTCTGCGCTATCTTCCTTCAAGTTCTATCCTTAAAGTTATGTATGAATATGGCTGCTGGAAGTCTACCCTTTGCATCCATATTCCAGGTAGGAAAGCGGAAAGAACAAAAGAAGAGAGCATCTTGGCTGAGTTATGCCCTTTAGGGAGCAACCCCAGAACCCACATCCATCACTCTGTTTACAGCTCAGTTGAGCTGCCCTTTCAAAGGAGGCTAGAAGACTTGGTCAATTGCTACAGAGAATATAATTAAGAAGAAAGAGAACAGCAGATATTGTATGGACAATTAGCAGTAGCTTCTTCTACAGCAAATTATTTTATGTCATTGAATAGTCACAATGTTTTTAACTACAAAAAACAGAATACCTAATAATAAATGTCATACACAGGACATTTTCTTCCTACAGACTAAGAGTGGCTGGGACTTAGTTCAGCTGCTCAAGGATGTTATCAAGATCCAGGTACCTGCCATCTTTCTGTTATGCCAGTCATAATAAATCAATAAAATCTTTCTATATGGTCAAAACAAAGACCAGATGACTGTATCCTGGCCTCACATTATAACATCCAAACATGAGAAGGCACAAGTTCTTGTTTGTGTCCCATCCATGAAGAAAGTTCCCTGAAGTCCTCCCAGCCAAACTGACTGGGCTTCACAGGAGGATGCTTCAATCAATCAATCAATCAATAAATCAGTGAGAGAAATGGATGGCAATAATTAGCCAAAGAGTGGCTTGTCCCTCCCAGGGTTGTGTATGTGGGAAGGTAAATACTTGGAAAAAACAGAGTTTAATACCAAAGAAGAAAGGAGGTGATCACCGGCATGAGGATGAGTGCTCACTAGATAAATAATAGTTCATGTTAGTATGTAAAACATACTCTGTTTTTACAACTGTTCTGAGTAGTACAGACTTAGGAAATCCCATGATAGCGCACTCATTATATAAATAGCATTTTCTTTCAAAAGGGCAAAACACAAGCCTGAAATCAGGCAATGAATGAATTGTTAAACATGAACACACAGGTGCAGATTTCCATTTCTATGGCTGTAGAAAAATAAAAGGAGTTACCTTTTATTTTGAGAGAGAGAGAGAGCGAGTCAAGATGAATAAACAAGTTACCTTTTGATGGATAGCATGAGTCCTCACAAAGTGGTACACTTTTAGCATTGTGAAAAATGCTGGAAAGTTGGAAAAAGTTCCAATTATTTAAAAACTAAAATCATCATCAAATAATTTGCATTTCTCTCATGTACATGAACATAAATTTTTATTGGATATTCCATTTAAACTGTTAAGGACTTTTACTGGTCAATGTAAAATTATCCTTTTCTTTTTAGCAATAATAGCATTGTTGGTGTACTGTTGTATTGTATGTAACCCCCATCTCTTGCCCCAAATAAGGCAACACAGACTCATATGTGTTCCATGAAGAAATATTTGACTTGAATTCACAAAATCTAGGTTCATAGGTGTTTCAGATCCTAGACTGGGGAAGAGGGTGTTTCTGGGAATTGAGGAAGAGATGAGCAGACCCACAAAGGAGCACTAAATTCCTGGAGAGTAAAAAGGGACGTAGGGCATGGTGACCAGCTCTACAAGATGTGAGGTCCGTTCCCATCCTGCACTTTGGAGGTAACTGGTCACCTGATTATGCCTAAATAGATGTATGGAGATTGAACCCCTGGCACTGTGACCTTGAGAGCAGCCTCTGGCCAACAGAAATTTTTGTGTCAGCATTTCTGGAGCCCACACAAGGCACTGTTGTGTGGAAATAAAGAATGTAGTCAAAGAAGCATCATGAAAGATGGCAGTTATCATGGAATCAGGGCCCTCCTGATTTCCCTAGAGTCAAGTAAATTATTGAATTCTTAGAACCAAACAGAGACAAGGGGAGAGTCTAAAAGTGACAAAGTGACTGCCAATGTTCATTCTTGTTTTACTAACAAAACTACTATTCCAGGCAACTGAACCTGCCTTTTGTTGCTGTTGTTGAGACAGAGTCCCACCCTGTGCCCTGAGCAGAGTGCAATGGCATCATAGCTCACTGCAAACTTAGGCTTGGGCTGTGGGCATCCCGCTGCCTCAGCCTCTGGAAGCTGCTGGGATTACAGGCGCTCGCCCTGATGCCCGGCTGGGTTTTTCTTTTTCTTTCTTTTTTTTTTTTTTGGCAGTTTTTGGCCAGGGCCAGGCTTGCACCCACCACTTCTGGCATTTGGGGCCGGCACCCTATTCCTTTGAGCTAAAGGCGCCACCTGGGTTTTTCATATTTTTTATGAAATTCAGGCAAGTCTCAAACTCCTGAGTTCAAGCAATTCTCCCTTCTCAGCCTCCCACAGTGCAGGGATTACAGGCATGAGCCATCATGCCTGGCTGAACCTGCCTTTAAAACCGCATTTCCCAACCTTCTTCACATGTGTGGTTACTGAGAATAAGAAGTCATAACCAGTGCCTTGGGAAAAGGTCCTGTGCCCTTTGAGGTTCCCCTTCTTCCTCCTGGGAGTGAAGAGGTCATCTCTGGAAGGTCCATAACCATATTTTAACCTTGAGGATAGGAATCACTCACTGAAAATCTCAAGAGCAGAAAATACGGAAGGGCTCTAGTTCCTAATGTGTTCCTGGAGCAGCCATGCTAGCTCAGGGCTCTCTCTCTCTAGAATTTTACATGAGATATTAATCATTGTCATTTTTAGCATTGTGATTGGGTCTCTGTAATTGACAGAGTATTAACCTTCTATACAGGTCATACAATTTTCACAATAACCTTGGAAGTATTATTATGACTGATCCTCCTTTTTTTTTTCTTTTGCATGATGAGGGGCTGACGAATCTCAGAGTCAGAATTCAGACACAATTTTATCTGGCTCTGAAGCACATTTTGTCAATGATCAACCCATCTGTTAAGTAAAGTTGGGACAAATGTGTATAGGGTGGAGTGTAGACACTAGAGCAAGAACCAGCTAACCAGAAACCAGAGTGAACAACGCTTGGAGGGGTGGTAGGTGTACATTTGTGTATGTGTGCTCACAGTAGCAAGGCCAGAGAAATACAATCATGCTGATGAGGTTGCTCCATCTGCTCTTTCATCCTGATCATTGCACTTGAGGTATCTCTAAGCTTGAAATCTCCAGTAAAAATGAAAAATATGCCTCGCTGTTAGTCCACTAATTGAGTTAGTTTAGATGCCAACCCTGGTAAGTCAAATCCCGAAGAAAAAAAATTTGATCTGAATTAACTAGTTTGATTGTCCACAAAGTACAAATTGACCAAATAATTACAAGTTAATTCTTTCATTTAATGCTGTGTACAGTACCCCACTCTGATTAGAAATGGGATATTTATATTCTTGGAGTTCTCCATCTCTGTGGAACAGATGACTCCATTCACCAGCTTGGGGTATGAATGTCAGGGCACATTTGGCAATGTGTGGGGATATTTTTGGTTGTCACAACTGGAGGACGTGTGATCTAGTGGTTAGGGGCCACAGATCCTGCATGCACAGCACAGCCCCCCTGCAACAAAATTACTCATGCCAAAACACCAACAGCGCTGCTGTCGAGAAACTGTGCACTAGTCAACCAATACTTAATGAAGGAAGAAGTAGGCACTTCAACCTATTAGAAACAGCCCGATCAGTTATTTCAGGCTCCAAAGTAGTATTTAAACCTGGCCTGTTGATTCGTCAAATTAAGCAGGTAATTGATCATACTCTATTTCAGTTTCCCATTGTAGATGCAGCCAGAAAGTAGCTGCTTTATTTGATGCAGCCAAAAAGTAGCTGACAGGTTTCTAAAATCCTTCATCCTCTCTGTCTCAAGTCTCTGTGTTTACTGGAAGGTCATGAATTTGCTTTCCTTTCGAGGTCCATTTATTACTTCTAGATCTAGTGCAGTCTATTTAGTCTTTCTTAATGCTGTCTAGTAAAACATTAATGAGACGCTCACACAAAGTCATAGAATTTGTCTGATTACCTCATTAATTTTTAATGAGATTGCTGCTTACACTTCAAAGTAACATAACAGAAACTGGATAATGTAATTCTGGGTGGAGTGCCCCTAAATTTGGCTCTAAATTATTAATCATGTAGGCTGAGGACATTAAGAAGTCTTTTGCCCATAAATTTATCTAAATCTTTGACTACATAATTTCTATCAATATGGTCACTTCCCAGAAATTTCTTCTAATCCATTTCTGTGGCTGAACACATCTGTTTCTCTTCAGAATAGTTCCTCAGAATTCAAAACCGGAGACACTGAGTTTCATCCTAAGATTCAAACGTGAGGCTATTGTTAAGATTCAAAAGTGTTACAGTCACATCAGTTTCTTAAGAAGTAAAGTGTTATTTTTAAATATCAGTTTGAGGCTCCTAACCTTCTAGAATCAAAGTAACATCTTTAATTCTAGGTATATACTACGTATATATATGTACCTAGATCATCTGAGTTTACTATACATTACTTTAAAAGTCTCATCTTACAGTTTTTTGGCACAAATTTTCATGAATATTCAACTAGTTTTGCAGCTATTGAGTAATATAACTCCTGCGGTAGCAATGATTGTAGGATTACTCAACCAGTCACAGTTTCTTTTACAGATGGAAACACCACAGTACAGAAAAAGTGTAAATTAGTTGTTCTAGTCAATAAACCTAAAACTTTTGCATCCAACCTCCTTCCCCTTTCTGTTTTTGAAAGTGAGTCTCATTCTGTTGTCCAGGCTAGAGTACTATCTCTTCACTCTAGCTCATAAAAATCTCAAACGCCTGGGTTCAAGTGATCCTCTTGCCTCAGCCTCCCAAGGAGCTGCCACTACAGGTGCCTGCCACAACACCCACTAATCATTCTATTTTTAGTACAGATGAGGTCTTGCTCTTGCTCAGACTGGTCATCCATTTTCTAAGAATGATAGTACCCATTTCTTTGCAATAGACTAAGAATAATAGTGAAAATCTGACTGGTAAGTTTTATAAAAACTCCAGGATAATCCCGACTCTACCAATCCTAATACCTCATGCCAAAACAACAAATTTCTGTCAATTCATGAGAGCTATAAATCAATCCAAGCTGTGTTCATGTATTTAGCCTGAATTATTGTAAAACATTACAAAAGAAGCATTCTACTGAATTAATCAGCCTCAGCTCAACACAGGAGTACAATCAGGATGACCAAATGCTTTTCAATTTCTGCTAATCCAGCCCTCATTTCTTGCAGCCAAAACCAATTAGTTTGACTAAAAGCTCAAGTCTTAAAGTTACAGGCAATGCTTTGTAGAACCACTTTGCACCAAGACTTTAGTGAGAACACAAAAATAAGACAATCGTCCTGGTCATTTTGGTCATTCACATCAAATTGTTGGGGGTTGAGAGAGCTCATCCTCAATCAGCTAAGAAATAGGCTCTGAAGTCAAATGGAGGTCAAATATTAGATTAATTGTGAGTAAAACTGGACTAGAAGAAGCTGCATGACCCCATGACAAAGCCTGGCTTCCTGTTTGCCTCTTCTGAGTCGTCCTAGATGGATACTGCACCTGAGACCCAGCTCTCTGCAGGTCTAAGACTTGCCCTTGTGCTTGTCACCTGAGGAAGGGAAGGATGTATGTGTCCTGTGGACAGACTAGATAGATGTTAATAGCTCAATACTTTTGTAGAAATCCCACCATAAAGAGGAGGCAGCAAAATAAGGGAGACAGAAACTTCCACCAATATTGGGTGCAGTGGCTCACTCCTATAATCCCAGCACTTCAGCCTGCTTGGGCAATGTAGTGATGCTCCTGTCTCTACACACACACACAAGAAAAAGAAAAATTAACCAGAAATTAACCCAGTGGTGGTGCGTGCCTATAGTCCCAGCTACTTGAGAGGTTGAACTAGAAAGATCCCTTGAGCCCAGGAGTTTGAGGCTACAATGAGCTGTGATTGTGCCACAGCACTTCAGCCTGGGTGAGAGAGTGACCCCCTCCCCCAATACTTCCAAGAGCCTAGGCGTTCATAATTTTGGGGCCAATGCTGAAAAGCCAGGAGGTGAAAATGATTCCCACCAACCCACGCATTTTACTGCTTTGCAAAATAAGGGATTTAATTTTTCAGTTTTTAGCAATCAGACTTTAGATATGAAAATAGAAATAGTCTTTATCCTTAAAACAGACTCTGTTTTTAAGATCATTCAAAATTGCACTCGAATTGCTAGCTCAGACAGAGTTGGATAAAATATCATCAACCAGTGCTTTTTGCAGAGATGACCAGATTATGTTAACCTGAGTTATTGAGTAAAGCAGTGTCTCCTGCTTTTGATGGGAAGGTTAAGGTTAGACACTTACATAACAGTGTGATAAAGGAAGCTTAGAAATAATTTTGAACAGTAGTTCTTAATTCTGGCTGCACATGAGAATCACCTGACATGCTTTAAAACATAAATATTTCCTGGCCTGGTGGCTCATGCCTATAATCCTAGCACTTTGGGAGGCCAAGGCAGGATTGCTGAGCCCAGGAATTTGAAATCAGCCTGGGCAAAACAGGAGGAAGGTGCAAGGTGGAGGAAGGGGTGTGGGGTTGTTGTGCTCACCAAGGAGCCTCAGGGAAACTGGCTCCTCCACTGCTCAGGAAGAATGAGATTGATGTGCTCCCTTTGGCAGATCTCAGTAGACTGTAGCTTTAACCAGTGGTGCTCAAATCTCAGCATGCATCTCTTTAAAAAAAAAAAAAAAAGCTGAACACAGGGGGGCACACACCTATAGTCCCAACTACTTGGGAGGATGGCTTGAGCACAGGAGTTCAAGGCTACAGTTAGTTATGATTATGCCATTGTACTCTAGCCTGGGCAACAGAGGAAGATCCTGTTTCTAAAAAAAAAAAGAAGAAGAAGAAGAAAAGAAAAGAAAAGAAAAAATAAATATTAATAGCAATCCCCATTTTTGGAGGTCTTGAATTAATTAGTCTAAGATCTGATTCAGACATCTGTGTGAAGGATTCCCCAGCAGGGCCTCCAAATATGTAAAAGAGACTCTCCTTGGGCAGAGACAGCCCTCGGTAGGGACTTAGGGGAGGCAAAAGTCCATCTCCATCTTCTTGGGGTCCTGACTGCACCTGAGAATTAAATTGACATAAGACAGACAGGAGAAAAGCAAACAAATTTATTTACAACAAGTCTTATGTGGTGCAGGAGCCTTGATAAGAATGAAGACCGGAAGAAGCAGTTACAGTCGATCACTCACACACTGAGTAGCACAGAGGATCCTAAGTCTTGGAATGTGGTAAGACCCAGGGGCTGGAGCTACCGTAGGGAAGTGACTAGGAGGATAAGGGGTTACTTTAGCAAACTTTGTTTGTACCTATTTCCCTTGCTTTAATCTTCCTGCCCTTGATAAGAATGTTATTCCTTTCAGTATAGGGAGGGTGTCTTTTGCATTGAAGTTTTGCACTCTGCTTTTAAGAAACAGAGTGAAGGAAGGTCAGCATGATCTTGAACTTGCTGTTTTTGTAAGTGCCTTTAATTCAAAATAATCATTATGCCACTGCAGTGTATTTTGGGGTGGCATATTTTTGACTCCTTTAGTACAAAACTGTGTTAGGTATTAAGAGCATCCCTCCTCCCCAGATCTTACTCTGGAGCCCTGAGAGGCAGAGGCAGCCTGGAAACAGAAGGGCATTGAACTGAGAGGAGCTGAAGATGTTCTGAATCAGAAGCTGCAGACCTGGCGGCTGGCAGGAGGTCTGTGCCTTACCTACTGCGTAACTTCAGAGGCGTCTGCTCTCTGTGTGTCTGTCTCCTCCTTTGTTAAAAAGTATAATGGGAGTGTACTGAGTCTCTGTTTCAGCTTTGGGGAATTCTAGGTCCGGTTTTGTTCAATCTAATCTGAGTACAGGTGTAGGGAGTCTGAATGAAAAATTAGCTTTCTAGTTCCAGAGGTGATAAAAGCAGCTTAATCCACTAAATAAGTGGCTTTCTCCTAGAGACCCAGACTGCCACAAGGACAGAGCACAGGTAAGCTTGGTTCTGGGCTCCCATCCTCCTAAGAGCCAAGGGAGGGAAAAGGGGAGGAGCCCTGAACAATGAAAGGAGCTTAAGGGGTATAGAGTCTCCCCACCTGGCAGGATTCAAAGCAGGCTCAAGGTAGAGGAAGGGGTGTGGGGTTGTTGTGCTCACCAAGGAGCCTCAAGGAAACTGGCTCCTCCACTGCTCAGGAAGAGTGAGATTGATGTGCTCCCTTTGGCAGATCTCAGTAGACTGTAGCTTTAACCAGTGGTGCTCAAATCTCAGCATGCATCAGCGTGACTGAGAGTGTTCAGACTCGCATTGCCGGCCTGCACCGGCAGAGTTTCTGATTCAGGAAGACTGAGAATTTGCTGCTTCTACTGGTCTGGGGACCACATTTTGAGCATCCCTGATTTAGGTCATATTAGAAATAGCCACCAGGATTCTCCCTCTTCTAAGAAAGTTGCAGTGCCTTTCAGTCACTAATATCTTAATATTCGTAATGAAATGGGTGGTTTTAAGCAGAGGAGTTATATGATCAGGTTTTTGTTTTAAGATCACCTTTGCTGATGAGTGAAGAAAGGATTAAAGTAGAAAGAGTGAAAGTGGGGAGATCAGTTAGAAGGTTATTGTAGACTCTGGGGAAATAATGGAACAAAACTGGACTAAGGTGGGACTGTGGAGATGGTGATAAAATGCATTTGGAGGTAAACTGTGTGATATATGGGATGAGAGAGGAGAAGAAAGGGAAGAATTGAGGATGACTCTGAGATTTCTGGCTTGAGTAATGGAGGAAGTAATCATATAATTTATAGACATGAGTAAGACTGGGGAAGTCAGGAAAAGATTGCTTATGAGACAAATGACGTGGTGGTGCCTGCTTGCCCTTGGGCCATGTGAGGACACAGAGAGAAGCTGCCAGCTATGAGGAACAGGCCCTCACCACACAACCTGCTGGTGTGTTGATCTTGGACTTCCCGGCCCCTAGAGCTGTAAGCAGGGAACTTCTGTTGTTTATAAATAACCCAGTTCAAAGTATTTTGTTATAGCATCCCAAACAGACTATGACAGGCTTCGCTACCTCAAACCCTCCTATTCTCAACCTTCACCTTTGGACCCAGGCCTGGGTCTGATAGACTGTTTTCTCCCAGAACATTTTACTTCATACACTGTGGGATTAGGAAGCCAGTAAGTACCTTTTCTTCTTGAGTATGTGTATTAGTTTCCTAGGGCTATCATAACAAATTACCACAAACTAGGTGGATTTACTGACCAGAAATTTGCTCTGGAGAACAGAAGCACCAAATCAAGGTGTTGGAAAGGCCATGACCCTTTTGAAGTCTCTAGGAGAGAATCCTTCATCATCTCTTCCAGCTTCTCGTAGCCCCAGGTGTTCCTGAGCTTGTGACAGCATCACTGCAATCTGGCCTCCACCTTCACATGGCTGTCTGCCTTCTGTATCTGTGTCCGTGTCCACAATTTCTCTCCTTATGAGGACACCACCCAATTTGACCTCATTTTCACTTAACTAATTACTTCTATAATGATTCTGTTTCCAGATGAGGTCAAATTTTGAAGTGCCAGGGAGACTAAGGCTTAGACATAACTATCTTTTAGTGGTATACAATTCAATCCCTAATGGTGTGAAATTTGCATTTCTTTTAATTACAGACCATGTGACTTCTCCATAATTTCTTGACCCACAAAGACCACAGTGGACTTGTCCTGTCTGGGCATTCCTTCCATGCCAGTCTAGCAGCCTCAGAATATCCTGGGGGTTCCAGAGGTGATAGGTAGCTCATTCCCACACTTGGAGTACCTGCTTATAAATCTTTAATATAAAAAATAAATCACTAGACCTGAAGAACGTTTGTGTTGGCCTGATCAGTGCATTTTCCACACAAGTCAGCTCCATGGGAAGTCAAATTTTGAGACAGGTGCTTGGCATTGGAAGAAGCTGGAGGTAGGGAGTTGGGATGTAAGAGTTTGACAAATTGGACATTTGGTGGTATCTACCTAGGACTACAATAAGAAGGCAATCAATCTGAAGGGCCTCCACCTTCAGTCAGTGCTTGAATGGATGCTGCCAGTATTGTCTTTGTATCTCCTTGGTTGGCCAAGCCCTCCCCTCCCTCCATTCTTTAGGTACATTTTAATAATTTCAGTCTGGTTAGTGCCCATTCTTACTGCCTGGGGAGCCATACAACTGCTTGGGATACTTGCTAATCTCTGCTCTGATGCATTAGGAATTCATTTAGAGTTTAACTCTCCAAGGACAACTTCTAAGACTTGAGGGCCACAATGGCAGCCATGCTTCAGACCTGAAAAGTCTCTCTACCTTCAAAGGAGCAGAGAATATATTCTGATGGAACAGCAGACAGGCAAAGGTCCCAGCAAAGGGAGCTGCCTTGTTGGGAGAGTACATTGTAAGCCCTCAGGAATATAACAAGAAGACCCTAAGGAAATGAGAGACAAAGAAGGGAATAAAGGTGACAAACAGGGAAAAGGGAGCATGAAACCCAACCTTGACTTTGCAATTTTCCCTAGGGCCAATTCTGACAGTATCCTCCTGCCTATTCTCAAAAAGCAGGCAGTGAAAACTGAGATGACAACACTATTTTTTTCCTCCTAAAGCTGGCCTCAATTTGAGACAGAATACTAATGGCAAAAGGCTCAATATCTCATTACCAATCCCCATGGGCAGACAATCCACAGAAAAGAAATATTTGACTAAATCATGATAATATGTATGATAGTAATAATTTATAGTCAGTATTCAACATGCATTGTCATTAAATCTTTTATTTGCAACTAGTGCTTCAGAGTGAGATTTACAACAATTACATACATATATATTTTAAATTCTTAACTCTGAATTTAAAGATCAAACCCATACAAGTCTTTGAAAAAAGAGCAGCTTCCTTATTGATTTACCTAAGACAGGCAAACAATGTCTAGATTCTTTCCTTTTTTCTTTCAGTCCATTGAGTAAAAATAGATTGAGGCTTACCTCAGTTTACTCAAAATCTTGCTTGAAGGTGAACTTGAGAAAACCTTAATGGCTATCAAAACCACTTCTATATGCCAAGCTTGGAAAACGTTTCCCAATTCTCTGTTTGAAATTCTGTCTTTGGGGGAACTTTAACCTCTTTCTGACTTCTAATTATTTTCTCTTCAATGACCAGAGTTCAGTGGAAAGTGAAAAAGAGTCCAAGAGGTTGCCTGGAGCACACGGGTTACACAAGTAAAGGGGCTCCTTTCATTTCTTCCTTAGAGGTAATTCTAGGGATTAATATGGTTCTCTGAAGTATCCTTTGGAACCAAGCCTCCAAAATAAGATATTGATGTACACAAGCAGACACAATTCCCAGAGGGACAACTGGCTGATTTATGCTGATCCCTGCACCTATACTTTCTTACAGATTCATCTTCAATGATAACTCTTAAAAAAATGAGTCATTCTTACATGGACTCTTCATAGACAGCCTATTATATAGATCCTTCCAAATCCCTGCAGTCAGTGCATTCTGGAGTCAAGTACTTTTCCATTAAGTGGAGAAATGTTTTCAAGTGGAAAAGGAATCTTCCATTCATTTGGAAATGGGGTAAGAATGACTGGCAGAAAACACATTGTTTCAAAAGGCCCCATTCCAGAAAAAGTTCTTTATTTTCACATTGCTGAAAGACCCAGTCAAGTGAATTTTTGTTAAATTAAGGAGCAGTCTATTCGTAATGATAAATCTGTCCTTTGATTCATTTAACAAATACTTATACAGTGTCTATGCTGGGTCAGGAAAAGGTACTAGATTTAAAGTATAACTTTAACACTCATAGAGCTTACATTCTAGCAAAGAAGATGGAAAATAAGGAACCAAAAGGCACACATAAATCCAATAACCTCTAGTAGTGGTGCTTGTTTATTTTTTAAGAAATGAATAGAATAATTGGAGGGTAACTGTGCAAGGAAATCTGCATCATGCTGTTTGATGAAATCTGGAAGATGAGAAGTGAAGGGAGGGTCCTCTGGAATATAACTTGAAGTCAGAAAAGCCAGAAGTGAATTTTCTCGAACATAAAGGAGACAACAGACTGACTGAGGTGAGATGAGAATAGAAAAGTAGGTGGGAGCTTTACTCTGGGAAGAACTGGTAAGCTGTGGAAAGAGTCTGAAGTTTTCTAGGAGCACTGAGAGCCATTGAAGGATTTGTGGCTGACAAAAGATGACCCATCTCATAAATGTAAACATTAACCAAAACCTTTTTTCTTTTAGTTTATTTATAAAGTTTTGAGCAATGTACGAGGTCAGACATTTAAGTTCATGAACTCATCCTAGAAAAACTGCTACATCCTTCATTGCTGAATGTCACTACTGTCGCCTGTGAAGTACTCCCCTTGGGAAACTATGCACGATACCAGTGCCTAGTCCACACTTCAAAGCAATTTTGGAACTCTTTTTCTGGAATGACCATCAAAGTTGTTGTCGTTGTACCCCAAAACATGCAACAACAATAATGAGCACCACTCAGCAAGACACCACCACTCATCTACATGAACACAGCTATACCAAGGTTGTGAAACCTTACCAAGCTGTTTGCACAGTGCTGCCAATGTAAGCACATGGTGGCAAGTTTATGAACTTATCAGATCTTCATATAGTTGATTTTATCCACTCAGTTTTGCAGCTTCTCAAATTGGATGTGATAGTTTTTAGCAGCTTTTGAGGATTAGAAGCTTTTGTTGACTGGTTCTGATTTTGTCTTTATAGCTGTGTATTAAGGAAGAGTCAGATAGTCCATGGTTACAGGTTATAGTTATAGTGTGGTTTAGTCTTCTGATGAATATATTTAATATCAAAACCCAGCAAAAACCAGTTTCATTGAGAAAATTTCATGTTTACATTGATTTCTTTCTTTTTCTTTTTCTTTTTTTTTTCACCCTGGGTAGAGTGCAGTGGAGTCACAGCTCACAGCAACTTCAAGCTCTTGGTCTCAAATGATTCTCTCACCTCAGCCTCCTGAGTAGCTGGGGCTATAGGTGCCTGCCCATGGGGTCTTGCTTTTGCTCAGATTGGTCTCAAACCTGTGAGCTCAGGCAATCCACCCGCTTTAGCCGCCCAGAGTGCTGGGATTACAGGCATGAGTCACCACGCCTGGCCTTACACTGATTTCTTTCTTTCTTTTTTTTTACATTCTGAGATGAGATCTCACTCTGTCATCCATGCACAATCATAGCTCACTGCAACCACTAACTGCTGAGTTCAAGCAATCTTCTTCCCTCAGTCTCCCAAATAGTGGGACCAGGGGCACAAGCCTAGCTAAATTTTTTTTTTTTTTTTTTTGCTTTTTGTAGAGATGGGGTCTCACTATGTTGCCCAGACTGTTTTCCAACTCACAGACTTAAGTGATCCTTGTGCCCCAGCCTCTGGAGTAGTTGGGACTACAGGTATGCACTACTATGCCCAGCTAATTTACTTTCTAATTTCTTTTAATGTCATGTTCAAAGTATGATTATCTATTTTTGTACTATTTTATTGCTTTTAAGATACTTTCTCCATTTTTTTTTTTCAAGCAACAAATGATTTCTTATTTTTGTTATTTGTAGCCAAAGTCTATCATGTGATGTGATTGTTCTTATCACTTTCTGGTTCATTGCTTGATTGAGCCTTTTAAGGATTTTCAACCCTTTTTAAATTCTTCCTTTTCAATTTCATATTTGTGGTTACAGTAACTTAAATTTGACTTATTAATCATACTGTCTGCTACATTAACCCTCAACTTTTCTTGGCTAGAAATTAAAATTTTAGCATATCTTACATGGCAAGGTTATATAAGCTATTTCTCATTTATTTGGGCTATTTTTGTTGTAGGAAGACGAGGCCTAATAGAGAGAAAGAGCACCCAAACACCATGGTTATAAGAGGAAAGGTTTTTATTTTAGCCAATGGAGCTTACAGCATAGAAGAATTCAAAATGGCAGTGCTCCCTGGCTGGCTTGGTCTTTCCCTTTTTATTTCCAGTCAAAAAGTTCCAACCTATAGGTACCTTTCTCATTGGTCAGTTTGAATCAATTGGGAGATGCTGTTCCAGCTCTCACAGAACTACAGGATTTCACAGAAGTGGAAATTTCCAAGTTCCAGGTAGTTAAGTCTACAAATTCCCAATAGCTGAGTAACTATGGAGAGGACCCTGCAGGTGAATACCTGGGATAATATTGAGAAGCCCTGTTCTGGACTTCACCTTTTTCAGGTATCCTCTCTCAGCTTGGTCTTTCCCTTTTTATCTCCAGTCAAAAAGTTCCAACCTATAGGTACCTTTCTCATTGGTCAGTTTGAATCAATTGGGAGATGCTGTTCCAGCTCTCACAGAACTACAGGATTTCACAGAAGTGGAAATTTCCAA
>CAUYPK010011552.1:0-16020 GCA_963574355.1 Loris lydekkerianus | reverse complement strand
TTTCTTCCTGGCTAAGTCTAGGGAGAGGGTGTGATTCCAAATATTGATCCATTTCCTTCACATTGTCAAATTTCTGGGCATAGAGTTTCTGGTAGTATTCAGAGATGATCTCTTGTATCTCTGTGGGATCAGTTGTTATTTACCCTTTATCATTTCTGATTGAGGTTACTAGAGATTTTACTTTTCTATTTCTTGTTAGTCTGGCCAATGGTTTATCTATTTTATTTATTTTTTTCAAAAAACCAACTCCTTGTTGCATTAATTTTCTGAATGATTCTTTTGTTTTCAATTTCATTAATCTCTGATTTGATTTTGGATATTTCTTTTCTTCTACTCACATTAGGCTTAGATTGTTCTTCTTTTTCCAACTCAATAAGATGGCTTGTGAATTTGTTGATGCTCTCTCTTTCTGTTTTTCGAATGTAGGCATCTAAAGCAATAAATTTTCCTCTCAAACTGCTTTTGCATTATCCCACAGGTTTTTGTAACTTGTGTCTTCATTGTTGTTATGCTCAAGGAAGTTAATGATTTCCTGTTTTATTTCTTCCTGCACCCATCTGTTATTCAACAGAAGATTGTTTAATTTCCATGCCTTTGTGTGGGGTCAAGTGTTTTTGTTAGAGTTGAGTTCCACCTTTAGTGCCTTATGGTCTGAGATGATACAAGGTAAAATTTCAATTTTTTTTGATTCTTTTGATATTTGTTTTGTGTCCCAGGATATGTTCAATTTTGGAGAATGTTCCATGGGGTGATGAGAAGAATGTGTATTCTTTATCCTTGGGATGGAGTGTTCTATAGGCGTCTATCAAGCACAGTTGTTCTAGGGTCTCATTTAAATCTCTTATATCTTTGTTTAATTTCTGTTTAGAGGATCTGTCCAGCTCTGTAAGAGGAGTGTTAAAGTCCCCTATTATTATGATATTATCAGATATCATATTGCTGAGACTGAGTAAGGTCCATTTCAAGAATCTGGGAGCATTTAAATTGGGTACATAAATATTTAGAATTGAAGTGTCTTCTTGTTGTATTTTTCCCTTGACCAATATAAAGTGACCATCTTTGTCTCTTTTGACTTTAGTTGCTTTAAATCCACATGTGTCTGAAAATAAGATTGCAACTCCTCTTTTCTTCTGAATTCCATTTGCCTGAAAAATTGTCTTCCAATCCTTGACTCAGAGTTCTAATTTGTCTTTTGAAGCCAGGTGTATTTCTTGTAGACAGCAAATGGATGGCTCGTGTTTTTTAATCTAGTCAGCCAATCTATGTCTCTTCAGTGGTGAATTCAAGCCACTAATATTTATTGAGATAATTGATAAGTGTGGTAGTATTCTATTAGTCTTATTTTTTGAGATTCCATTGCTTAGTTTTATCTTTTGCATTAGTGTGGAGGTTAGGTTCTGTCCTTTAATTTCTGAGTTCTTACTTTGCTGCTGATCCATTGTGATGGTCAGTGTGTAGAACAGGTTGAAGTATTTTCTGTAGAGCTGGTCTTGTTGTGGCGAATTTCCTCAATGTTTGTATATTTGTAAATGATTTGATTTCTCCATCAATTTTAAAGCTTAGCTTAGCAGGGTACAGAATTCTGGGCTGGAAATTGTTCTGTTTAAGTACATTAAAGGTAGATGACCATTGTCTTCTTGCTTGGAAAGTTTAATTAGAGAAGTCTGCAGTCACCCTGATGGAATAGCCCTTGTGGGTCAACTGGCGCTTACTCCTCGCAGTTTGCAGAATCTTTTCTTTTTCTTAACTTTGGACAGATTCATCACAATGTGTCTTGGAGAGGCTCAGTTAGAGTTGAGGCGACCTGGGATCCGATATCCCTCTGAAAGGAGTGTGTCAGAATCTTTGGTGATATTTGGGAAATTTTCTTTTATAATTTTCTCTAGTATGGCTTCCATTCCTCTGGGGCATTCTTCTTCCCCTTCTGGGATTCCTATAACTCATATGTGGGAACGCTTCATAAAGTCCCATAATTCTGACAGTGAACGTTCTGCTTTCTCTCTCTTCTTTTCTGCCTCTTTTACTATCTGGGTTATCTGAAGAACTTTGTCTTCTACTTCTGAAATTCTTTCTTCTGCATGGTCTAACCTGTTGCTGATACTTTCCATTGCATCTTTAAGTTCCCTAATTGACTGTCTCAGTTCCTTCAGCTCTGCTATATCCTCTCTATATTCTTCATATTGTTCATCTCTTATCTGATTTTGTTTTTTATTTCCTTTTGATTATTTTCTACTTTATTAGCAGTTTCCTTCATTGTTTCCATAATTTCTTTCATTGTTTTCCTCATGTGTATTCTAAATTTCCTTTCTGTCATTCCTAACATTTCTTTATAGGTGGAATCCTCTGCAGTAGCTACCTCATGGTCCCTTGGTGGGGTTGTTCTGGACTGGTTCTTCATGTTGGAGTTTTCTGCTGATTCTTCCTCATAAGTGATTTCTTTTATCTGTTTCCTTGCCCTAATTTTCCTTTCATTTCCTCTTGCTCTTTAAGTTCTCATGCCTGTGGAGTAAGGTGAGTCCTTTTGTTACAGGATCAGAAGGATGAGAAGGTTGAAGAGCAAGAAAGGGATGAAAGAAAGCAGGAATGAGCGAAATGGAAAAAAAAAATAGAGATAGGAGAGGGGGTGGGTGAAAGGAATATTGACAAAAAGGAAAGATCCACAGAAAGTGGGAGACAGAGCAATATAGGTGTACAGTAGGGTACTTTCACACAACCTTAAAAAAAACCCCACCTTCTGGGGGTGCCCAGTTGGGTGGTTCCCTTGAGGTCAGCTGCTCTTTGCTAATCCGATCAGACACAGTAACCCAATTCCACCAAGTAGAGAGGAAAGACAAAAATGCTATAAATCAAACCAAAACAAGCAAACAGAAAACTTTACAGGATCAAATTGGGTGAAAAACCAAATAATAGTGGTAGAAACACTAGCAAAAATGAAGTTCTAGTTATTGAAAAAGGCAGCAATGGGAAATTATAATTAAACTAGAAAAATTGAGAAAGAAAAAAATTGTACGGAAAAGGTTGAAATTAAAAAACAAAACAACATCAACATCAAAATAAACAAAAACCAAATGAACAACAACAACAAAAAAAAAATGAAGCAAAAACAAAACAGTATATATATGTTGTGGAATATTGTCTGGGCAACACGTGGTCTTGTGGGGTATGAGATGTTAATCACAGTGCTGATACAACTGGAGGCTGCTGATTTCTCAAACCCCAATGGGTAGACACACTGAATCTCTCTTCAGCCCTCTTAAAAGGCCCTTTGAACTTGTAAACGTGCTGAGCAGAAGCTTTCTCAGGAAAGTGCTTGTTGCTGGAATCACTGCTGAAGTGGCTATCCACTTATCCAGTGTGGGAAAACCGGTCTCACTCTGCCCCTGAGAGTTGGGGGTGTAAGGCAGCTCAGACCCCACCCTTAGGCTACTCAGTCACTAGGTTACCAGCTCCCACCCGATTCTTGCTCTCGGACCCTGAGGGCAGAGCTTGCTAGGGCAGATCACTCACAATGGCTCTCTGTGGCCCACAGCCAAACACTGTTACCTCTGTCTGTCTCAGTGGCTCAGACTGGGGCCCCAGACAACAGCCAAAGTTCTCCACACTCCCGCTCAGGCTCTCCCCAAGGCAGTTCAACTGAGTGCCAAGTCCAAAGACACCAAAGTTCACAGGTAAGGCCTTGTCGGTTTGCAGTCTCACTGCTATTGTACTTACAGTTGCCCGGTGGGTTTAGGCTGATTAAACAAACGCGACCACTTGCCAGTTTTCCGCTGTTTTAGTCCTCCTCTTGGGGTCCAGAAGTCTCTTGCTGACTCCCTGTATCCTCAAAGGGACGATTATAGGCAGATCCCACTAGCCAGAAATGCCTGGAGTCCTATCTCCCCAGACTCACAGTGCCCCTAGTCATCTACTCTTAATTAAAGGCCTCATCTTCTCATAATCTGTTATGAAAGGGCTCTCTGTTAACCCTTTGCCTCTTTCATACTGTTGCTGTAATGAGTTTTTGCTGTGGGAATGTGAGTTTGTAGTTTCACTAGACAAAATCCTACTGAATAAAAATCTGCACATGACATGAGACCCTTCATGGCTGAGTGTTTAGACTCCTCTATTACTGCTACTATTACTTTCTGCAGAAACCCTTCATGGCCAAGTCTGCTTAGACTCCTCTGTTACTGCTACTCTTACTTTCTGCAGAGATCGTTCATGGCCGAAAATCCTACTGAATAAAAATCTGCACATGACATGAGATCCTTCATGGCCGAGTCTATTTAGACTCCTGTTACTGCTACTCTTACTTTCTGCAGAGACCCTTCATGTTGCGTGAGGGGTGTGGTGGTTTGATGATAAAACAATCCACCAGTCCAACCCTTCATAGGTTTTAGGGCTTCTGCTACTTTCCACAAGTGATTTTGTTTAGGAAAGCCATAAATTCCAGGTGCGGGGGGTGCAAACCCAACATCTATCCAACTCATAGGTGTTATCATATTAATATTAATTTTATTTTTATTTATAGGGTAGGTAGTCTCATCTCTTGACAACTCAATGTTAATAGGTCTTTTGTTACTGTTAAGTAAAGTTGCTTTTGGACTCAAATTCTATTCTGGGCGGCAGGAGTTTGCCATCTTTATCCTTAGCAGATCTACATTCATTAGTTCAATGTTTACCTTTTCTGAAGCGGCGGCGTAGGCAGGTGCTTGCGGCTTGATATCTTGAACTACAGGAGCTGGAGCACTTTCAGTTTTAGCTTTGCGACATTCAGAATGTAGATGCCCTTATTTGCTTTCTTTTTAGTCCCATTAAGTGCCTCTGCCAAGGCTCTAGCATTAAGCTTTGCCTGAAATGTTCCAGAGCCAATATCCCTACAAGTGCACAAATATTATCCAACGGAAACATTGTCCTGATTTTTGACAGGTGTCAGGGCCAACTTACAATCTGAATTGGCATTCTCAAATGCTAATTATAATAAAAGCATCTGTCTGGCCTGTTCTCCAGGAACAGACCTTTCAATAGCTGTCTGAAGTCTAGCTACAAATTCAGAATATGGTTCATTATTTGCTTGCATAATTCCTGTAAAAAACTGTTTAATACCATCTTTTTCCTCTAGTCTTTGCCAAGTTCTAATACAAACATCTTTAACATGCATTAATAAGTCTTGAGTTAATTGCAGCTATTGGTGAATGTTAGCCACAGGGCCAGTACCCATTAAAGAGTTAACTGGAATTCCCTGAGCTCAGTTTTGCAAAGTTGCCTCTTCCAGCCACCAAGCCTTGAATTGTAAAAATTGACCAGGGCCCAGGTAGTACGAGCTAAAGTTTTCCAGTCAGCAGGAATAAAAATATGATTTGTGCAATATGAATTTAAAATGCCAATCACAAAAAGAAGTAGGTCCATAAGCATAAACAGCATCTTTTATTCTTAAAATTTTTACTTCTATAGGAGCATGTTGAGCAGCTCCGGATCGCCCAGTCTCTCGAATTTCCCTGACAACAGGATATGCTTGTATAACAGATCCTTTATTATTACCCAGTTCTGAAATTTGAACTGAGTTCTCATTAGATATAGCCAATTCAGAAATATGTAAAGGAAAGTGATATCATGCAGTGAAGCGAGTATCTGGGGAGTTAGGCCACACAGAATAGATTCCTGGTGGAGCATTATGATGTAAGAGGCCTTCCTTCCAGACCATAGGACCTGCTGGTGCAGAAGGAGTTATAGGCTTGTAAGGTGGAAGCACATCTTTACAAAACCTGCTTTAGAGCTTGCTCTAGAGGAGAGTATTTCAGCTCCCTTTTCTAAGAAGGCAATTCTTTGATTCACGGTTTGAAAATTTTCAGCCATAACCTTTTTAAGATGTCCAAACTCAGACTCTTTTTAGGTGATTCATCAGCCATATTAGTGGCATATTTCTTTGGAGGCTTATTAAGTTCAGGTTCAGAATGGGAATGTGACATATCATATTCATGTTCCAATTCTCTGAGACTTTCCACAGCCTGCTCTGGCTGGTCTAACTGACTCAGCTTGGGAAAAGGAGGCGGGGGTGGCAACTCGTTGATGCCAATATCCTCAGTCTCAGAATTTTGCTCAGAACATGTCTGAAACGGTTCCAACGCGATATGAACCAGTTGATAGGTTGCCCATATTTCCCTGCTTATAAAATGGCCTTTTTGGTGGGCACGATGCAGAGCCCGACCCACTTTCTTCCAGACTTTTAAATTAAGCTGGACTTTCCAGTCAGGCGTAAACCAGCAGCAATACTTAACAACCACACGGAAAAGTTCCCGCAGGTTACTGGTTTTTACTGGAATTTTAGTGGTAGAAATCAGAGTTTTTTAAATGGCAATATACTGGTCCTCCAAAGAGGAAGAGAGCTGAAGACTCATATTATTTCCTCCCATGTTTCTTGTTATGCTGGAGATGCCCCACATACTCTGTGTCAAACTTACCTCAAACAGTGTCAGAGATCTCTCCGAGGCGTCCTGGTGGAGGCGGTCGTCCTCCAGTCTGGCATCCAGAAAGTTTTTCTGCTCCTTCGTGATCCCCTGATCCTGCCAACTATGCTAATATGTTGCATGACTGGAGACATGAACGAACAGCAGCTTTGCTGTGGGTGTACACTCGCTCCTGTAATTATTAAGTCAAGAAATAGACTACACGAGATGAGATGGCATGTATCGAAGATCTTTATTTAGGGGGTTGATTTTAGATCTTTCCAGTCTAAATCTATTTAGACACTTTATTTATTAGTTTTACCATTACCTCAATTTACCTATCTGAAATTAACTAAAAAGGAAATACCCTATTACCACATCAACACAATCACTTTTGTAGTAAACATCTTTTAAACACTGACTAATCTCTGGGCAGGTATGTAAACAAAATCATAAAGAAGAAAGTATCCACAGGGGAACAGAGTTAATGGAAGAATATTTTCAAGCATTCACTCAGTTTACTCAGTATAAAGTAATGACTGTCTTTTCCTCAGGGCAGAGCACCTATAGACCTCTGACAACATGTTGTTAACATACGTCAACCCTCTGGCCCGTATCTCTGAGGAAGGGTGGCATGCCCTTTAATCTCAGGCTTCAGGGGGTGCACAGCTTCAGAGAATGGGCTTGTGGAATTTTAACTCCAGGGAGGCCAATTCCGTGTGTGTCCCAGGAGGCCCAGGTCCCTTAAGCCTCTGGAAGAAAAGCAAGTCATTTTAAACTCACACTGAGTTCACTTTGTGTACTTGATGTAGGATATGTTTATTGCTAAATATTATCGTACACTTTATGGCCGAGTCTGTTTAGACTCCTCTGTTACTGCTACTCTTACTTTCTGCAGCTACACGAAACTACACACGACACTCGGCCTCTCTGCTGTTCTGTGTTACACTTCCATGCCTTTACTTTCTCCATCTGTCTTCCTGGACTTTAAGTTCAAAAGCCATCAAGTCTTTCCTCATTTCTCCCTTCTAGCATTATCTGCCTCTAATTTAGGCTGTGAATTTTATAAAAGTCTTACGAGCATAACTAAAACTGGGTTTCCAAATTACCTTGCCCATAATAAATACTTTGTAATTGAAAGACTGTATCAAAGAAAGAATACTTTGAAAATTGGAGCTATTTGTGTCTCACACATACTACCAGAACATTTAGTAACCAAGTATACTGTTCCTTGCAGTATGAATTTATTCTGTCTCAGAAATGAACTAATGGTTTTTTAGAAAGTGCAAAACATTCTGCCATTTCTAAACAAATATGTATTAATTATTAGCTATATGCTGGATATTGTTAAATACTGGAAATGAAATACAGTTAAGACACATTCATTCTTGTTGGTTTTTTTAATGTATTTATGTATTTGAAAAACACCAAAATTACACAGCGTAGTAATCGTAGACCTGAAGATGTATATCAAACTTTTTTATGTGCTGGCTAAGTGCTAGGCACTTTACACACATTATCTTGTTTAATCCTTCCTCTCTTCACAAAGCACCAGTGTTGACTTCTTCATTTGACTGTTACGGAAGTTGAGACTTAGGTTAATGTGTTTAAGGTTACAGTGAGGTTGACTTTTAGTCTGTGTGCCTATGAAGTCCACAATGCAAATCGTGTTTGTCACCATTTTTCTGGAATCATTGAAACAGTTTTCCAAAATGAAAATGAGCATGTCTAGAAGAGGCTCAGAGATTGCTATTTAACGACACTGTAATCTCACTTTGCTTAAAAATTTTAACATTCAGCAGTTCTACATAAACACTTGCACTTGTAGACTCCTTTTTGGTGAATATATATATTTATAGCAACAAAAAGAATTGTGAACATTTGAGAAGTGGATTTCTGGCCCTATTATCTACTTTGCTATATAAAGGATGTTATAATTTTGTTACTGGATGTGGAACACTGGCCAGGGTTGGCAGACAAACGCAGAGAGCCGGTTTTTGGCATAAGTCTCTGGTTTTCTGGCAAAACTTGTTAGCAATGTAAAAGCTGTTATTGAGAGCATATTGTGATGATACATCATGTCAATATTTGTTTGGCTGAATAACACTTGGATTTAATAAATTAATTCTTAAGTGCACAGTTTACAACTGATGAGCTGTTTTAGAAATAAACTATGTAATTTTTGTCAGTGCCACAAACATTTTGACAAGTCTTAAATAGAGATGCTCTGATTTTTTAGATAAGTGTATGGATGGATTAGGACTTTTTGAATTATCCTCAGGTGTGGGAATGAGACACAGAGACAAGGAATGAATAAATGAGTGACTCACAAAGGTAAATTACTGGGTTACAGAGAGGGTCACGCTGTATTGTGGGAACTACAACTTCCCATGCTGTATACTTGAGCATATTTGTATCTCAAGACAATGGAACATGGAGGTTTCAGAGGGATGTGGGCACCATGACATATCTAGTGGTTTGCTGTTAATCACATATACCTGTTCAGTTTAATCTTGAACTTTCATAATCCTGCTGTTTAATTGGAGTAGGGAGCAGAAAAAAGTCAGGGTTTATTACTAAAGGCTTAACTGGAGATGCTTCCCAATATGGAAATAAAAATGTTTAAAATATTTTGATTTAATTTTTAAATTAAGCCAGCTCTTTGTTACCTGTGGAAGGATCGTATCTGTATTCACAGAAATATGAAGAAATTTGGGAAGAAATATCTAAATTGTAATCCCTTTCCCTACTATTTCCTGGTAAGATTATATTTCATAGGAACTTTAATAAAGTAAACCAGATTCCAAGGATGCCATACTCTGGTTGTAAACAAATAAATAAATATTAAATTTCAATTTATTATCTCTCGCTTTCTATAGTTGACCCTTGATCAGTGTGAGGGTTAGGAAATGTGTGGCCAAAAATCTGAAAATAACTTTTGATTACCCCAAAACTTTACTAATAACCTGTTGACTAGAAGCCTTACAAATAACAGCCAATTAACACATTATTTTATGTATTAAATACTATATTCTTAAAAGAAAAGAAAATGTTACATGTTAGGAAAACCATAAGAAAGTTAAAATATATTTACTTTTCACTGAGCACAGGAGGGCAGTCCTAAAGGGCTTCTTCCTTTGCTCATCTTCACTGTGGCTAAGTGGTCTCTGGAAAAGGAAGAGGAGGGGTTATCTTTGCTGTCTCAGGGATGGCAGAGGTTGAAAATCTGCATGTAAGTGGAGCCACCCAATTCTAACTTGTTCTGTCCCTACCTCCTTCATTACCTACCTTGATTCCCACCACTTGCACATAGTCTCTTGTTCTGAAAAGCCGTGAGTCCCTTGAAGACTTGCCTAACATGTGCTCACTTCCTTTACTCCCTTTTGTAGCATTCTTTGCATTTGGCCTTGTAGCTTCACCTCACCCTCTGTCTAGATAGCTTTGAATTTCTTTCTACTTTGAGTGTGGGATTTATTTTTTTCTTTGATCAGCTCTTAGTACCTTTGCAGATTTCAAACAGTCACACACATCATCTCCTATTTAATAATGAGTTTAAACTGGCCCTTCCAATTATAGATATTGAAAAACATTCTAGAATAAGAAGTTTTCCTATGTCGTCAAATGCAGCAGGACTTGAGTAAACCTATAATTAATTAGTAGATCTTCCTCATTGTGCATTCACAGTTCTGAAGCAGTTGTCAGGATTTCATGTGTGAGCAAAATACATAGAGGTCAGTCTTCCAAGGGTAATTAACATCACTACTACTTTCAATCATTTCATATCTTGTATTAAAATGAGTAATAATTTTTGAGGGTTATATAGTTACAGATTATGAGTGCTATAGCATTATAAAGGATTATTGAAGGCTGGGGCTATGTAAATGACCTTACAACAGTAGGGATGATTTGAGCAGGAGCTTACAGAGAAGGCCTGTGGGAAGGTTCATGGATTGAGTCAGTAAGAAAGTTTTGAGCACCTACTATGTAGCTAAACATTATCTTAGGCTTCAGAGACAGTAGTGAGTAAAAAAAAAGTGCCCCTGCCCTCATGCAGGTTCCAGAATAGGGGAGAAGGACAGGCAATAAGTGATCAATATAACGTCAAGTGCGACACAATCTAAAAATAAAAGTCAAAGCATGGCATTTTAACTAAGGTGTAAGGAGTAAGTACAATTTTAGGAAAGATGATGAGGGGTGCTCATATGTAACTGTGTGAGAGACAATAGTCCAAACAGTAAGAAGATAAAGCACAAAACGCCTTGTAGAAAAACTCCAAAAAAGTCCAGTTGCTTCATCTGGGGTTCCATCTTGCACAGCCAATGGGAAGAACGTGGAAGAGGCCAGTAGAATTCAGTTGAAGGGATGGCTAGGGGCCTTTGTAGGAACAAAGCTGGAAGCCAGGAGCCCAGTTCAAGAGATTTTGCAGCAAGAGGTAATGATTAATTCAACCAGAGTGACAGGAATGCTAAGATGTCATTGACTGAGGGTGTTGCAGGAAGACAAGGCCCAAAGGAGAGAAAGAGCACCCAAACACCACGTTTATAAGAGAAAGGGCTTTATTCACCAGCCATAAGAAGCTTATGGCATAGAAGAATTCCAAATGGGCACACTTCCCGACTGGCTTGGTCTTCGCCTTTTTTATTGACAGTCAAAAACTTCCAACCCACAGGTACCCTTCTCATTGGCTAGTTTGAATCAAGAGGGAGATTCTATTCCAACCCCTACAGAACTATAGGATTTCATGGAACTTGGAGTTCTAGGAAGTTAGGTTTTACAAATTCCCAAGATCTGAGTCACCATGGAGAGGACCGTGCAGGTGTATCCTTGTGGTCTCCTTGAGAAGACCTGTTCTCCTAGACCTCATACTTTTCGAGTATCCTCTCTCAAGGGGAGTAGGGCACCAGTCTCACATACTGAGGATGGCAGGTTCAAACCCGGCCCCAGCCAAAATTGCAACAAGAAAAAAAAGAATTTCCTGATTGTGCGCTGAGTGTAAGAGAAAAAGAAGAGTAAATGCTACATCTACATTTTTGGCTGAACAAGTAACTGGTTTTGTGATTTGGTAGATGGAAAAGGTTTGAGAAAGAGCATCTTTGAGGGAGAGGTGGGACTTACATTAAGAGTTTGGCTTTGGATTCCTAAAAGGTAAGTAAACTCTCCAGGAGCAACGGGCCACCTATTCTAGGCTTTCCTGCCCTTAACAGCCGACATTGTGTTGGCTTAACTGAAGTTTAACTTTCAACTTTTAACCTTAGTGTTTAACTTTCCTAGCTCATGGAATCTATCCTCAAAGTAAATTTATCTGTGTCATCTAAACTTTTAACATCTGTTCTTTGAGGAAAGTTCTCCCTCTGTCCCTGGATAAAACTGAGAAAGCCCAGGCAGTCTCCTAGCTTTTCATGTCACCATTAAGTACTAAAAAGAAAAAAAAAAAATCTTGAAAAAACTAGAAAGATTTCAAGAAAAAACTTGAAAATTCAGATCCATAATCAGTGCTTCCAACTTGATCCCAAATTTCATCACTTCTCCTCCCTCCCGTGAGATGTGCAGAGAGACTCTGGATGCCAGCAGTTCAATGCAGTCCATGGAGTTCTCAGGGATCAGGCCCAGATGAAGCCGGGGAGGCCCAGGCGCTTGATGGGGGTGCAGCTGAGGAGGAGGCTGCAGCCCAGGACAGGGTCCTGCCTCTCTACAGCCTTCCCTTACACTCACTTCCTTTCCCTGTTGCTGCCCAGTTTCTGTGCTAGGAGTTGAGCAAGAGCAGAGGTAGGTGCTAAGGGGAACACCTCCTCACAGGCTGGCGGGTGCTCTCGGCTCCGTCCCCTGACTGTGCACCTGTGTGGTTGTCAGGACGCGCCTCCTCCATCTCACTCGCTCATCTGGATGAGAGTGGACGATCTCTCGGGGTGTTCATCACTCCTTTCCCAGACACTGAGTTTTGAATTCCACCTCAGATTTCTCTACCTACGCAGATTCTATTGGCAATGCAGGCAAATTTATTGTACGAATCTAATAGAACCCCATGAAACTTACCATGTATTCTGTGGTATTAATTCTGTATCTTTTGATCTTTAATGTTTGCTTGTCAGTGACGAGGCAGTTCCTCTTAGTCCACTGGGTTCCTCAGTCACAGGCTCCCCATGCCCTCCGCTATGTGCAGGAGTCACAGGGTAGGCTCCCCAGCGTCCTGCAGCTCTGCTGGCTGGGCCCAGGTCAGGGGAAGAGCTCCTGAAGCTTTTCTTAGTGTAAAAGTTAGACTCTTAAAATAGGTCTTCCCAAAGAAAGCTTCTTCACAAATTCCATCCCTTGAATTACAAACTTTTTATGCAATCAATCACCAATTAAATTATGCAATTATTTTGAAGTTTTTGGGGGTTTTTTCTTTATTTTTCACATTGCTGTGTAATTATCTGTGGGCTTAGAGGCTTGACAAAATGTTCACAACCCCTTACATTTTAAATGCATCATCTCCATTAATCTTCACAACAAAATTGAATCTAGGTTTGGAGGGTCAGAGAGGTTAAGTAATCTGGATCTTATCCCAGAGCTAATAAAAGATGGCCAAAAAGGTTTTTGTACTGAAAATTTTAAGGCTGACTCTTATCTACCAAGTTGAAATTTTTCTATTCCTCTATGCAGGCATTCACTGATGATACAAAGTTGAGCTACCCTTAGAAGTTAAAAGTCCATGCTTCTGAGGCTCGGGAAATCAGGCAGGCAGGCAGAACTTTCTAGCTGCTTCAGCCATCTCTCATGGGTCTCATCGGATGTTCTCAGCTTTTGCCTGAGTTGTGAGAAACCTCCATTAGTGCTTTCTACTCAAACAACTGTAGCCTTGGTTGGATAATTCAGATGGCAGCTAGTAAACAACAGAAGACCCTCCAGAGGACCAATGAGGCCAAGAACCTTGGATTGGGAGACAGGTTGTACACCTGCAATACACATGTGAACTAACAAAAAAAAAAAAAAAAAAAAGAAAAGAAAAAAAGAAAAAGAAAACCTTTAAACCATAAAACAAAAAGGCAAGGCCACGGAGCAGTGCCATAACCAGACAGAAAAGAAAGCTCAAAAGCAGAGCTTAGAGTTCAGGAATGAAGATGGAAGAAGGGGTCAGAGACCCCACGGGTGATGGACAGTCACGGTCATGTACTTGGGGGTATCAAGCGCCTGGAGAGGCAGATACATTGGTGTAGATGTGTACCAGGGAGTACTGAGAAATCAGATATTTAATTTGACACAACTACAGTCTGATCCAAGAAGCAGAAGGAAACTGGGAGTGCAGGATGTGGTCTGTTCAATGCCTCCTGGTGGGAATTAAAGACCCACCTTAGGGAGATGATTAAATAGGTTGAATAGTGTCAGTAATGACAGATACATATGCTGGCTGAACAATTATTCTTTATAGATATTTCACTGAAAATAAGCTATAAGTATCTGAAGAAACTTTTCAATTGAAATTTCCTAACCCCAGTGAGAACAGCCCACATCAACAAGTCCCAAATTTGCAGGTGCTGGCACAGATGTGGAGAGAGGGGAACACTTTTACACTGTTGGTGGGACTTCAAACTAATACAGCTTCTATGTAAAGAAGTATGGAGAATCCTCAAAGAACTCACATTGGACCTTCCATTTGATCCCACAATCCCATTGCTAGGCATCTACCCAGAAGTAAAAGAAATCATGTTATCATAAAGAGTCCAGGGGTCCTCAAACTTTTTAAACAGGGGGCCAGTTCACTTCCCCTCAGACCGTTGGAGGGCCAGACTATAGTTTAGAAAACAAAAAACAAAACAACTATGAACAAATTTCTATGCACACTGCACATATCTTATTTTGAAGTAAAAAAACAAAATGAGAACAAATACAATCACATTGCCTCATGTGGCCCTTAGGCTGCAGTTTGAGGATCCCTGAATTTGCAGTAGATTGTTTTTTTGCAGCTCATTTTACAATTACCAAGATGTGGAAACAAATGCCCATCCAACCAGGAATGGATTAACAAAATGTAATATAGGTACACCATGGAATACTATTCAGCCACAAAAAGGATGGAGAATTGACATCTTTTGTATGTACCTGGATAGAGTTAAAACACATTCTTCTTAGTAAAGCATCACAGGAACAGAAAAGCATATACTCAATGTAGTGAATACTAATATAAAGATCTCCCAATAGAACAATCTATTGCACATCCACATAAGAAAAAAACTCAATTCCAGTTGGGGGCGGGGAGAAGAGAAGGTGTGCTTCCCACTTAATGAGCAAAATGTTAGGGTGTGTGGCACAGCTCTTGAGTGTGGGACACAACTACAAGAGGACCTTAACCTAACTAATGCAAATTTGTAACCTGGGTGGTTGTAAGTCACATTAACCTGCAATTCAAAAAAATATATATTTATAGTTACAAAGTTAATGTCAATGAAATAATGTAATGTCTAAAAAAAAGAAATACCAATTTTAAAGTATAAGCTTATGTATTAATCCACCAGGGCTGCATAACAAATTACCAGAAATTAGGTGACTTAAACTATGGAAATTTATTGTCCTACAACTCTGGAGAGTCAATATCCAAATCAACAGCTTAGTAGGGTCCATTCTTTCTGGTAGCTATGAAGGAAGGATCTATGCCAGACCTCTCCTGGGTTTATAGCTGGTCATCTTCTGTCTCCTCCCCTTACCTTTTTTCTGTCTCGGTGTCCAAATCTCCACCTTATAAATACGTCAGTCAGATTAGGACCCACACTGATGATCTCCTTTTAACCCCATTACCTCCATGAAGACCCTATCTCCAAATGAGATCACACTCTGAGGTACTGAGTGTTAGAACTACAACATACCTTTTTTTGGGGGGACGGGAATAATTCAACCTATAACAGTGTACCTCAAACTATCCATCACCGCTTTCTAGATAAGGCTATTCGTTAAATACATCAATTACAGAATGTTTTCTAAAAATCTTTGCATGTGTAATTACAATTCACAAATGAAATCAGAAATTTATGAGCAAAGCTTTATACTTTTAGAATAGTCAATTGAATGAATTGGAATAAACAGAAGGGAAAATGAAATTCACTATTAATCCCCAAATTTCACTTAGTTTCTGACAATAATTTATTGCCAAGTGCTTTAAACAGGAAATGGTACTCTGAATTTCACTTTTATGTTGGTCCTTCCCTAGAAACACTAAATTGTAGAGCAATACTGTAAAGGTATGCAGCTGAAGGAGCTAAGGAAATTTTGCACCAAAGTATGACTCCTTGGTATAAAGATTGTTTTGAGGTAAAGGCCTCATAATCAGGAAGCCTTGAACAAGGCCTTTCCTCTACCTACCTAAAATCTGAAGGGGTTGCTAACTTATCACATGCTAATAGACCTGGCTCCAAGGTCATTTGAAGCACAATACCAGTCTCTCAGGTTAATTTACAATCAATGTGTTTCCCTCCATCTACACAATCTCCCCTAGCAACCACTTACTGCAACTATACTTTCCACATTCTCCCCCCTCCCTTCCAAAAAGCATATTTGAAGATATCTGACCCCCATTGAGTCTTTGGGTAATAATTGTTTTTTTTGCCCCCCCCCCCCCCCAAGCACA
>CAUYPK010011550.1:0-99666 GCA_963574355.1 Loris lydekkerianus | reverse complement strand
AGGAAGGGACTAATGCTATGACGCAGGTATTATGATAGTCCTGTATATGAAACATGCAATATGAAACTCAAAAGAGGTAACTCACAGCCAAGATTGGGTGGCAAGTTTCACATATACCCTTGTAAGATGCCCCGCAGGTGTAATTTCACCAGTGGAATGTAAATGTCTTGGCACGGTAACTGGGAAAATGCCAGGAAGGCTATGTTAACTATTGCGATGAAAATGTGTCAAATGGTCTGTGAAGCTAGTGTATGATGCCCCATGATCATATCAATGTATGCAGCTATGATTTAATAAAAAAGAAAAAAAAAAAAAAAAAAAAATGATTGGGTGGCAAGTCCAAAGCTCAGCTGTTCATCAAAATGCTTCACCAGGGTTGTCAGGAGGCAGAGAGAGCAGGGGGAAGCACGTGCCCTTTATTGTGGTATTCACAGGAAGGCTTACCCAGGGCTGGATACTCTGAATAATTTCAGCAGGCCCTGGGTATAGGGTGGTCAGTCCCTAGCTGTCCAGTACCTGGCCCCAGGGTGATCTGGGGCCGAGGAAATGTTGGCTCTTAGAGTTTGGTAAGAGAGGTGGTTGGGAGCATGGACTCAGGGTTGACGGATTTACATCAGTGCTCACAAGTTGTTTTCTACCATTAGGAACCAGCTAACTACCCTAACTTGGGCAATTCCTCTCCAAGAGTACAAGGCCCGAAGATACCAAAGCATAACAAAATGTAGGGGGGGACATGATTAATACAGCAGGATGATTTATTTATTCTTTTTTTTTTGAGACAGTCTCACTATGTTGCCCAGACTGGGCTTGAACTCCTGGGCTCCAGGAATCCTCCAACCTTGCCTTCTACACAACTGGGATTACAGGTGTGGGCCACTATGCCCAGCCCATTTTTTGGTAATTCGTTAGTGTTATGTAGAAACAATGTATTTATTTGTGATTATAAATTAAATAAATTTATAAAATTTGAATGTGTCCAATTTATTAAAATATAGTTAATATCTGTATAATACATATGTTTTAATACACAACTCCATAAATAAATATTTCCTAAAGGAAGTAATATAAAGTAATGACTAAAAATGATGCTAAAGTCAGAGAGAACTGGATTCACGTCCCAGCTATTCATACTGTGAGTTACTTTATTTGAGTTTGTTTCTACCTTTTTGTAACAGGGCTTGTAATATCCACCTGATGGAGTCAATGTTGGACAATATTTGAAAAAACTTAACCTAGTGCCTGGATAAACATAGGTCAATGAATATTCACAATTCTTATTCCTATCACATTTTTAAATGTTTAAAATTCTTTTAGGACAACTATACAGATCCACCACATGAAAGCACAGAAAGCTTAGGCAATTATTCAAATGATTTGAATCTCTTTCCATTTTCATCTTAATTATCTAAACCTTTTAAACAAAATATTTGGGCCAGAAAACTTCTTCATTTTGGATAACTTTGCCTACCAGAGTGATGTGATAGTCACATCACATTGAACAACTATGACTTACACAAAATCAAAGCAGGACAAGGTTACCAAGAAATCACTCCTGGAATCACTATGGTAAGAAGGAATATTCTCTCCTGTCCCATGGGTGTATTAAGAGGGATTAGAATGCACACACACAAAAAAGAGGGAAATCGATTCCATCAATCCTACAAAAAAGTTCAATTTTATAGTCACACTTTTAGATTTATAAGTTTTCTACCTGTAATATTTTTAGGGTCCTTTTTTTTTCTTCCTCATCTTCTCAAAGACTATTCAATTCACATTTAATTAGCCCTCACTCTATGTCTTCTACAGAGAGCTTTTTCGGAAGGAGTGAGGGGAAGGACGTAAAGAAGTAAAAATAAAGTAGACAAACCTTGAGAGCAAGTGCTTTGCTGTCTGCAGCCTTCAGCAGTTAGGTTATTTCTCAAATTTACATAAAGACTTATTATCATCTTGACTGCAATCATGTAGAAAATGAATTAAGTATAAAGTACATGAGGACAATTTAATAAAACCAGCTTCCTTTTATTATAAAATCTTTGAAGAAAGGAATCATTAGACAGAGACCTGCCTTGTATTTACCCAGGTCATGAGGCATGTCAGCTTGGTGATGTGCCTTTGGCAAGAAGTCCTTAATTAGAAATTCCTCGAGAGCTACTCCCAATAGGTGCTTCCTAAGACAAAAAGATGAAATAATTTAGTTCGGAAGCCCTTACTGAGGACTGAATACAGAAGCTAGTGAGTAAAAGGAATCATTTCCTGAGAGCAAAAGGGAGAAGTGTCAGGATGGGGTGCTGGATCTTGCACGAGGGTCTCACCATCATATTAGTAGTAAGTATCATTTCTGTTTTTCAACTTTAAATATGTAGATTGAATAGTCTTTGATTTTTAGGATCACTTGCATAGGAATGCTAAATAGCTTGAAGTCTTCCTCTCTAGTCAAAAGACCAAAACTTGTTAGAAAACATTCCCTTGCTATTATTTAATTCATCCTTATCATCAGGCAAAGGTGTTTTCCGATTGAGCTCATTTTTAATTATTTTTAAAGTCAAGGAGTTTGTTTTTGCGTAATGTATGAATGTTTCCCTACATCAAATGAAGTCTTTGAATTAGACTATGAAATTAGAATCTTTCTAGAATACTCTGAGTTGTTTTTAAAGATTTCCTTCTTATTGACACCATTGTCAAGCAATGTGCATTAAGAAGGTTTTGCCATTTTATTAAATTACTTGAAACTGAATTATATGCGTTTAAAATCTTTTTAATAAAGTTAATTTCTTACCATTATGATCATTGTTAAAAACTCACCTGTGAAAAATAAATATATGGAGTAATTCTGTTTAATATGTGGTATTGAGAAGTTTCTTCCTTTTGCTGTAAAAGAAGAACCCCAGTGATTCTGAGCAGAAGAAAAGGTTGAAGATAGCATTGATTGGTTCTCTTTCTGTCCTACTCCAGCTCCTATGGCTGGGAGTGAATTTGTATCTGTTTATTGACACATTCTGTTGGTATGAAGAGGAGGAATCTTTCTACTACACACGAGCTATATTGGGTGTAAGTACAATTGGTGTTTGAACATTATTGGTTCAGAAAACAAAATGCATTTTATTTCCCTGGCTTCCTTGTTTTTACTGCATCTCTTTTTGTGTCTTTACCTATGGACAGTCAGCCCTGGCTTGGGCACGAGCATCGGCACGGTGTCTGAATTTTAACTGCATGCTAATTCTACTGCCTATCAGCCGAAACCTTATTTCATTCATTAGAGGAACAAGTATTGTAAGTACTAAAATATTTGAAATAATCGTAGTTGTTGTGACTTCCTGATATAAGTGCCATTGAAGACAAAGATATCTTTGACTATGGATATCCCCATACTCAGTTATATGAACATCAATAATCAGTCCATTTGATTTTGACATTGAACTCATTGCTTAATCCTTTCCTGATGCTTTGATCCATAGAGAAGGAAACATTCTAACAGCTTGAACTACTACCATTTTTGATGGAAAGAAGACTGATAAGCAGTTGAGAAAAATGCCACTCAGGAAATCTCTCTCTGAGTTCTTAGCCGCAGAAAGCACAATCTCAGTATATAGTTTTTAGTATGTAAATTTTAACACCTACGTTTCTTTTTTTCTTTTTTTTTTTTTACATTTTCTTTATTTTATTTTTTATTATAGATAAAAACATGCACCATAGATGTGGCCCAACCCATCACCCTCCCTCCATCAAACCTTCCCCCTCCCTTCCCGTTCCTTGGTCCTTTCCCCATAGTCTTGTGGTATAGTTGGGTTATAGCCTTCATATGAAAGCTATAGTTTAGCTTCATAGTAGGGCTGAGTTCATTGGATACTTTTTCTTCCATTCCTGGGATACTTTTCTAAGGAGAATATGTTCCAGCTCCATCCATGTAAACATCCATGAAAGAGGCAAAGTCTCCATCTTTCTTTAAGGCTGCATAGTATTCCATGTACCACAATTTGCTAGTCCATTCGTGGGTTGATGGGCACTTGGGCTTCTTCCATGACTTAGCAATTATGAATTGAGCTGCAATAAACATTCTGGTACAGATGTCTTTGTTATATTGTGACTTTTGGCCTTCTGGGTATAAACCTAGTAAAGGAATTATAGGATCCAATGGCAGGTCTATTTTTAGGTCTCTAAGTATTTTCCAAACATCCTTCCAGAAGGGACGTATTAGTGGGCATTCCCACCAGCAGTGTAGAAGTGTGCCCTTCCCTCCACATCCACGCCAACATTTCTGGTTTGGGGATTTTGTTATGTGGGCTACTCTTACTGGGGTTAGGTGATATCTCAAAGTAGTTTTGATTTGCATTTCTCTGATAATTAAGGATGATGAGCTTTTCTTAAATACAGTAGAAGCTCTATAAATCCACCCCATGCGATTGTAACAAACAGGTCAACATAAGGAGGTGGTCAGCAGGAGGAACTAGGTCTACTGCACTGGCACGTATACGTGGTGCGTGTCCAGTCTGTGAGAATTAGGTCAACTCTCGCAAGCGGTCGATGTAGGGAGGGGGTTAGCTATGGAGTTTCTACTGTATGTTAATTTCACTCTTTGGAGGTTTATACCTATACTTCCAGTTAAATACAATAGCACACGGAAAATAAGACCTTCAATAAATTTTACCAGATAAAATAATTTATTACAAAGGCATACCTCATCTTATTTCTCTTCACTTTATTGTATTTGCATATATTTCTCTTTTTTTTTTTTGCAAATTTAAGGTTTGTGGGAGACTTCTGTTGAGCAAGTTTATTGGCACCATGTCTCCAATAGTGTACTTGCTTTGCTCTCATTTCCACATCAGTGTGGCTTAACAATAATTTTTTAAATTAAGATAGGTATTTTTTTTAGACATAATGCTATCATGCATTTAATACACTGTGGTATAATGTAAGCATAATTTTATACACACTGGAAAACCAAGAAATCTGTATGAGTCACTTTTTGCCCTATTTGTTTTATTATGGTGGTCTGGAATCAAACCCACAGTATCTCTGAGATGTACCTATATAAATCACCATTGTGGTTTTATGAATATTTAGATATAGATGCATATGAGTATAATGCTTTTTGCATAATAAGGAATAATTGAAAGACTACTTAAACTACACAGATGAGAATGACGGCTATTACCTTTCATATTCTAAACAAAGAAGCTGTGTGAGGTGTGGATATTAGCAAGTTTATAGCCAGAAAATAACTCAGTTTTGAGTTAAAATTTCAGCAAAGCAAGTAACCCTTTTGTTTTCCCAGTTTGATTAGCCATCACTAACTTTTGTATCATGTAGGCTCACTTTAAGCGATTTAGAGGCAAAGCCTGAGTCCTAATCTCTCAACTGTCATAATACTGTTATCATTGTGATATGTCCCTAAAGTAGGTTTTCTTATTGTTTCTCTAGTGCTGCAGAGGACCATGGAGGAGGCAATTAGACAAAAACCTCAAATTTCACAAGCTGGTTGCCTATGGGATAGCTGTTAATGCAAGTAAGTCCTTGTTAATTGCTTGGTGGATTTACTATCTCTAATGTTTAACTTTATAGTTTGGTTTTAACGCCACCTCTCCCCAAGCCTTACCTTTAGGTAAAAGAAATCTTTTCCCTTCGTCTGGCCATGTAAACAAATGAACTTTAAATTTTCCAATGCATATTCATCCATGAGTTTTCTCCTATAAGATCTAAAAATTTGTCAAACAGAAATTTTGTTCCTGTTTGAAATGACAAACAGTAAAATGTCATTTTTCACTTGTGAGTAGTTAAACTTGTTGATAATACAATAATAAATACCTGCTTGAAAAGTGAACATTTTGTTATTTGATATAATCCACAATGAAAATGAAATGGACCTATACTCAAAATCTCATTCATTGTCATAGGAAAGTTAATATCAAATGGTATCATTGGCATTAAAAAGGAAAAGAAAGATCATGTGAACCAGGTTCTGAATAGTACTAAACTTGAGAATATAAAAGGATCTTGAAAAGATAAGAAGCCTTATGAGCATATAAAGTGTTGCTGTTATTATTATATTTCTAATTCAAGAGGAAAGCACTCAAAATTAGTATCCAAAGCCAAGGTTAAACTATAGTGGGGGAGAAAGGAAGAAGAGCAATGATGAACTGGCTGGTGGTTTTGTTGGAAAACAAAGACATTGAAATCAAAGGCTATCTGAACAATAAGGAGTTATGATTCAGGATTGTTTTTCTCAAACTAATTTAGCTATAAAATGTTCTCCTCATTTGTTTTTATCCTCTCATGCATAAAAAATAGTAGAGTAAAAGGAACACTCAAAACAAATGTGAATTTAATTAAGCAACAAGACATGACAGACGGTGCCCAAGTGCCAATTAACACAACTTTGGGTGTGCAGTGAGACAGGTGGGGAAGGTTCTCCCAGTGATCGTCTTCAGTGCCTGATTAAACCAACCCCAGAAGAGCATTGAAAAAGGTCTTTGTGGTTTGTTGAGAAATAGGGGTAAAAGACATCATGTCCTAGAAGGGGGGAAAAAAGTAAAAAACAGTGAAGAGATGGAAGGCAAAGAACAAGATGACTTAATCTTTGTCTTTAGGGGTCCACGATAGGGCTGGTTGTGCACAGGTGCCAATACTCTTTGATGAATGGGTGAATGAATGAAGAAATAAGGACTCCGGGAACTAGCTCTTAGCTCAGAAATGGAAATTTCTCCAGACCCTGGGGATGCTATTAAATATAAATGAAGTTCCCCTCAGAGTACTGAGTCCCCCATCCTGTGCTGATGTCCAAGCAGAGAGGCCACCTTGCTCCTTGGGAGGCTCATCAAGAAGAAATTCATGGAATCTTTAGGATTCCTATAAAATGTTAAGTATGCTGAATTCCTGCATCACACAGGAAAATGGCAATAAAATACTATCATCATCCCACAACTTTAAGGCAGAATTAGACTCAAGGAGAAAGTTATAAGGACATTATAGAGAAAGGGAGATAAGAACATCAAAATATATCAGAAAGGGATAAAGAAGAATAAAGAAAAATTGTTATGAAATGTTTTCTCCTTAAACCTTGAGGATATTTCTTTATATATGATCATATATCCGTGGTATAATGTGTTAGTAATGTATATTGAATGTCTCACACACCCAGGACACCCTGAGAACAGCTATAATGTTCTGAAACTAGTGTGGTCAGTGCTGTTTTCGGAATGGAGTATGATTTAGCATGGGACAGCAGTTGGCTAAAAGCAGATGGCTGAGTTATTTTATACCCCTGCTACTGACAGGTGTGTGATCTCAGATAAGTTCCTCATGCCCCTTCCTCTGTCAAAGTAAAAGAACAGTAAGACAATCTCCATGAGATGTGCAGATTAGCGTCAGGACCGGACATAGTTGGTAATTTGCAGAACGCAAGTTCATTCTCTTGGTGCTACTGCAAATAAGATCTGATCTAAGCTCCTCAGAGTGTGCCCTGCTGCAGGCATCCCAGCTCCCACCACACCCCCCAGCTCTTTCTCCTCGGGCAGCTCGAGCTCCTGAGAGTTCCTGAGCATCCTGTCCCTTGCCTGAAATGCTCTCCCTCTCCCTCATCATGCTCACAGAGTGGGGCCTCCCTGTCATCCTGCTCACAGAGTGGGACACTGCTGTATCCAGGACTCACCACCTGCTCCAGCCCCAAACTCCCACCCCCCACCCCCAACTCAGCTGCCCCTCTGACAGGTCTAATGTCACACTTCCTACCACACAGTGAAATTCCTCAGACTCTGGTCAACTCCAGGGCTGAGACTATCTTTCACATCTAGGTAGGCGTTGGCAGCAGGCAAGAGAGGGTGAGGGAAGTCCTGGGAAAGGACCAAACTCAGCACTTGAGCAGTTTGGGGTGGACTCAACAGTGTAGGGAGGGAAGGGATTGAAAGATGTCAGTCGCCCAAGGTCAGAAATCCACATTCAGCTACAAGGAAAGAAAACAGGGTGTATTTCCCCCCGACCTTCCCTCACATGTCCCCGAAGAGAATCAAGTATTCTTCCAGCCCCTTGCCTCCCGAACCCCTACTGCTCTGCCAGGCCCCCCAACATCGCCTGGGCCTCCCCACAGGACATCTCCAGAGCAACCTGTGCTGCTGTCTCCACTCCGGGCAGAGGCAGGAGGTGGGAAGGAGCGCTCTGCTTCTCCCAAAACCTGACAAAGCAATTATTACATTTCACACGAGTAAAGCAATGTGCCTGGCAACTGCGCTTTCAGGGGAGACAAAAATGCTCAGCCTGGTTCCATAGACACACCTTCACCTTTCACATTTTGTCCTTCTGGTGTATTCACTTGGGAGCAGCAGAGAATGTCCCTGCCTTCGTTTTATTAGCATGGCCCATTATGCTGCATTTCAAATCGCCGCCTGGCTTAATAGAGGTGTGTAACCTTGGAGGAAGCGCACCCACATTGAAGTGTGTGTGCCAGCCTCTAATTTCTCATCCGTTCCCCTGTAAGTCGCACTGCAGGCTTTAATTGGTCAACTCATTAAAGGATGTAATTAGAAACAGTGGAAGTGGGCTAGGAAGGGGGAGGGAAGACACAAAACAATGGTGTCCGTAATCAAGGACATCCTGGGAGATGCCGAGAAGGGAGGCTGCTGTTTCTGCCTTCCTGTCTTCCTGTTCACCCCTCTGTGATAAGAGTTGCCAGGCCAGTCTTCGGCCACTAATAAACCATTTTCGGGGACCTATAACCCCACTGGAATGAAAGTCAGTTTCACAGCCTCTCCATTCTTATAATGTGGATCTTTCTAAATCCTTTGGTCCACAGTAGACTTTGAAGATCCTCCCAACTGAAAAGTAGTACTTTGAGCCTGAGCTTCCATCAAAGGGTGCTATAAATAATGGCCTAGGCAGAGCTCTCGGCGAATTTGGCAGCTTATGTCCAAGTTCTATGGATATACAATTACCTCCATCGCAGCTTCTGATAAGTTTCTAAAACACCAATAAACATAACAAGGTCAAGATAAGAGGAGCAGGACAGAATGAGGATATTGAGAAAATGAAGATTTGGAGACCTCAGGGTTGAGAACAGCACCACAGGCACAGACCCTGCTGCTCCCCAACCCCTAGGGAATTGCTATGGATCAGTTCTGCCCGAGGCACTGTGAGCTCCAGGGAGCCACCGTCTCCACTCTGGTCTAACAGGATTTAATGGGATTTACAAACGCCTGGCACACACACTGGTGCCAAAGTCAACGAGTCCTCCTACAGGAATCAGACCACAAATTTCAAAGTTTTTGGCCGAATGATGGCTGCAGAATCAAGCCAGGATTTGTCCCTGGGTCCATGTTTCTAAAGCTGTGTAATTAGGAGGTGACTAACTCCCAGTGACTGTTATCAGTGACAGGCAGGCAGAAAGACAACAAGAACTGACCACCCTTCCAAGATTCCCCTCAATTATGCTTCCTTTGATCTCCTGAGAAATAAAATGAAAGAAAGAAAGAAGGAAAAGGGACTTTCTCAGGGCAACTGGCTCTAATTATAACCTGTATTAGTTTTTTGTTCACTCTTCAATGAAATCTCTTCATTTGAACTCAGAATTAAATGTATGTGTGCAGTACTTCCAAAATTGCTGCTCTCTTAAAAGTGCTTTGAGGAGAACGTTAAACTGTAGAAAGGTCCAGTTGTATCTCCTTGTAGCCTGGCACGATCAGGCAGCTTATGGAAATTGATACCTTAGGCTCCTTCAAGGGCACAGCCGTGTCTGTGGAAAGTCCACAGGAGCCCCATGTACTCCCCAGCATGGCAGATGGCACTGGATTTACCCCAAGACTGAAAAGCCCATTTAAGCTACTTTTGACTTTGAAAACATGTTAAAAATAAGTTTCATGTTTGCATTGCTTCCATTTGGTCTACAAATCCCTTTTAGATGATAAGTGTTCCCAGTTAACTTCAGAGGAGGACATAGAGCCACTCACTGGAAGGGAGGTGAGATAGCACGTAGTTGAGTCCAACCTACCCATTTCACAGGAGAAAACAGAGACTGAAAGAAGTAGCTGATGGTCAATTTCTGCTACATGATAATGCTACATACTGTATATACTCGAGTATAAGCCGAGTTTTTTCGGCACAAAAAGCCGAAAAATACTCGGCTTATACTCGAGTATATACGGTAATCGAATGACATTGATGACAGAAAAATCCAACTGCATCACTATCTTATAACATAACTATAGCAATTGTCACTGTAACATAGACATTATGGTCACTCATGTTTTAAAAAATTAAAACATATAAAGGAAAAACAATATGATGTCTAAAAAAGAACAAAAACACTATCTCCCCTGCAATCTATCAAATCCCAACAGCCCTGAATTTAGTAGCTGCTGTATCTTTAGTTTCCAGCTGAGATAACGTAAAATTAGGACCAGAGCTAGGAGGAAAATAAAATGTTTCGACAAACAAAATGGGCATAAGCAGTTTTCTCTCTGAGAATTGCTGAGATAAATAAAATATTCCACTTTTTATCTTCTACCTCATGAAAAGAAAACAAATGAAGGAAGCTGGAGCAAAGGAATCTTTAAGACATGAAGTTTAGAGCGTGTGAAAAATGCTGGAGAGAATAGTTTTCAACACATTCCCCCAGGAGCTACCGCTTGAAAAGCGTCTTGGGCTTTCTTATACTACTTCATTAGTTTCTTCAGCTATGTTATGGGAGACCTGGCAATAAGAACAAAAAAATAGTTCAATATCTTCGTTCACTCAATCAACACACTTAAATTTAGTTTAACAGTGTCAAATTCTCCTGTGGAAATCAATCTAATAGAAAACAGATTTTGTGATCAACAACTCATTACACGGGAGAAGAATGTTATAAAATAGGGAATGATATAAAAGAGAATTTTTCCTGCATTCTCTTTCCGTCGTACGTGGATGATACAATGGTAAGCAAGTCATTTAATTTGGTCGGAAGCTCAGTCTCTGTTCCTGTAAATTGGGAACAGCTCCATTCCCAGGCAAAAGACAAGAAGGAGAAAAGACGTAGCAGGGAAATGAGGGCTCAGGGGTGCCGTGTAGGAGGGACACTTACGCCCACCCGCGATGAGGACCCCAAATGTCAAGATCAGTCAAAGCCTTAGGAATAGTCGGACTCTAGAGCAAAGACACCAACTGAACCCATTTAAAGAGGCTTATCTAAGCCCTCAGGAGAAACTAGTTTTAAGTAAACAGTAAGATGCAATAATCACTGATTAGTCAAAAGAAGCAATACACATTAAAAGACAAAAGATGTGGCATCCCAGTCACATGAACAGGGTTTTATCCCACCTCCACCATTAAGGGACTAAATTCCTGAACTCTTTGAATACTGCCCTGTACAATGGGAATGAGACTAACACCTGCAGGTTCAATCAGAGGATATCCTACAGCGTTTATAACAGTGCCTGGTGTTTAGTAAGCATCCAAGATACCTTAGCTCTGAGAAGTATTACCTGTTCGTAAAGGCTTTGAGATAATTATCAGAAAACAGAAATTAGGAATACTGCACAGTGTTTGCATTCAATTTAGCAAGTAGCTCCCGTTTTACACAGAGCACATTGGGAAAGAATGCAGCTAGTGTTCTGAGACTAAACAAGGCAGCCCCTTCCTAGATGTGACCACTGTGCCGACAAGGTTACTAAAGGGAAAATAGACCACCACCTCTTGGGTGCTAACCACACTGAACCCATAGAAAGTGGAAAACATCACAGATGCAGAAACACTGTCATGAGCTTTGCCTTCTTTGGTGCACCTCAACCAAAAGGGTATTTGACTTGATTTTCAACTTAAAGGCTGAAGAAAAATGTGTGAGTATATATGGATACACATCAGCAGAGAACACTCCCACAAGGGTGCATCTACAGATTGGTTTCCTGACCCTTTGTTTACCTGGCTGCTTCTCTGCAGTCTCATTGTCACTTAGCAATTAATTATTAAATACTAACCAGTGCTAAGCAATGTGCCAGGTGCTGAGGTTTCAAGATGAATAAAGTCCATCCTTGAGCCAAGTCCACGAGGGAATACAGGTGTAAATGAATATTTGTAGCAATCATAGAAAACAGCTTCTCAGCTGGGTCATAAAGCATGTGCAGATCTTCACAAGTCAGAAAAGGGAATGATGGAAGGAACTCAGGCAATAGAGAAAAGAAGCTGAACGTAAGATGAACTGCAGGGACCAGGATGATGCCAATATTCTTGGAAGTTTTTGCTGTTCCTATGCCCCTTCCTTCATGCCTCAACCCACAACGTACAGTTATGGGAATCCCATAACTTGCCCTCAGCTCATATAGACTGAAAATGGAGTAGCCCCTGGTATTCATGTGGGCACAGGGGAAAAGGATATCACCTGGGAAATCATTTGTATCTTGGACAATGAATCTTCATTTTACACTTGAATCTGATCCGAGTGGTGGGTATCACCTAGACACCCACCCAGGGGCCCACTTGCAGGAAAAGCATCTGTAATGTCATTGTCTGGATGTTGTGACTGCTGGCATCCCAACAGATGTCACAAGACACGAAAGAGTAGCATCACACACACACTCCTCAGACCAGAAGATGCTGTGCTCCTGAGCTTGTTCTCCTCATGTAGAATTTAGACATCATCAGAATTAGGAAGCTCTCTTTACTTCTTAAGAACATCTAGAGCAGTGGTTCTCAACCTTCCTAATGCCATGACCCTTAAATACAGTTCCTGTGGCACCACAACCAACTCCTGATACCATAGCCAGCTGATCAGCCGACTGAGGTAGGCCTCTAGTAAAAGGATAAATGTTGTTTGTGGTGCTGCAGAACCGTCTTCAAGTAATCTAAAACCATCTGGCAGGGCACTGGGTGGAAGAAATTTCAACGATTACACGTTAGATCTTCTGTGACATAAAATAAAAAAACTTTACAGTCAAAAAAAAAAATATATAGTTCCTGTGGATCACAGGTTGAGAACTGCTGATCTAGATGGTATGTTTAGCTCTGTAAATACCGGCTTATGTCAATCCACCAGCAAAAACACATGCAAATATATGTGTTTATGTGTATGTGTAGGGTATATAGACATACATAATAGTTCTCCCTTATCTGTGGGGGACACTTCCCAAGACCCCCGGTGGACACCTCCAAACGTGGGAAGTACTAACCTGATGACTGCCAATGAGAACATAATTCCATTCATGTCCTTAATCCTTTCTCTCATGACTAAGCACTGATCAAACACTGTGGCTGTAACTTTTGCAGTTTGAGGTACGGCAGCAATACTATCACCAATTTCTTTTTCTTTCTTCACAATTTCACAGATAGAAAATTGCTTCTTACTATAGATCTTAGCAACCTCACTGTACGATTTTTTTTTCTTTCATTATTAAGTTGAGAGCTTTCACCTTTTCACTAAAACAAAGTACTTGATGGCTTTTCTTTGGCATATCCAAATTGCCAGCATCACTACTCTTGAGCTTTGAAGCCATTATTAAGTAAAATAAGGGTTACTTGAACACAAATACTGGGATACCATGATCACCCAGGTGGCTACTGAATGACTCATGGGTGGGTAGCAAAAACTGTCCAAAAAGGGATGAGTCACATCCTGGGCGGAGCAGAGTGGGGCAGCACAACATTTTATCACACTGCTCAGGAAAGCATGCAATTTCAAACTTATAAATTGTTTACATCTGGAGTTTTCCATTTAACATTAATATTTTCAGACTGAAGTTGACTGCACAAAACTAAAATGACAGAAAGTAAAACCACGGACGGGGAACTCCTATATACTAATATGCGTAAAAAAATACAATGTCTAAAAGCAAACACAAACAACATCTCCCCTGGTATCTATCAGGGGTATCATATACATCAACAAGTATGATGTGGAGTATTTTGGAATAATACTTTCTGACTTCTTAAGAAGTTTAATGTAGATATAAAATTTCTTTAGTTAAGAATTATCTCTCATATATAATTACGCTGTGATATCACAACACGGCATTATTCAACTTCCAGAATAATTGTTATTTTAACATTAAATTATGACAAATTGAGATTTACCTTACTTCTTAATATAATTAAAAAGAATCTGGAGAATCATACAGTATCTTCAGAAATACTTCAGAAATACCCGCTCCATTCAAGATGCACAAATAAATCTCTTTTCCTTGGCGATGACAAAAACCACCTCAGAGAAAGTTGAGCACAGAGACATTGTCTCTTTTGAGTGACTACAAAGAAAGAAATTCACAGGTGCGTGTCCCGTGTGTCCCCTCCTCATCCAGCCATCCACATCGTGGCACATGTGTTTAACTTGGAGCGCTACCACGTGAGCCAGGCAGAGGGAGCCGAGGGACTTGTGGCTGCACTTTCCAAACTCGGCAACGCCCCAAATGAGACCTACCTCAACCCCATTCGGACCTTTCACACTGTGAGTTCTTGCAGGCTAAGTAGTCTCTCGTCTGAGATATCCTTCCTTTTCTGATACTTCTATGTGGAACACAGTACAGTAGAACCTCCATCGTTGACCACCTCCCTACACAAGTTGACCTAATTTTCATAGACCAGACATGCGCCACGTGGCCATGTCAGTACAGCAGGCCTAATTCCTTCCATTGACCACCTCCATGTATTGACCAGTTGGTTACAGTCCCCTGGGTGATCAACTTACAGAGGTTCTACTGTATTTCCAAAACTTTTAATATAAGAGCTGAAGAGAAAAACTCTCTGCCTAGTGTTAACAAAAATTTCACATTTTTTAATGTATTTTTTTTCTAGCACAAATGTTGCTGAAAGGTTATGAGCAAGGAGAAAAATATGTGCCACTCAATTAATTTATAGCAAATATACATGTGTGTGTGTGTATATATATATTTGAGAAGTGCAGTAACCTGTTAAAACTCTAATATTTTAAAACGTTAGCGGCAGGTCATGATGCTAGGCTCAGAAGGAACATGAAGCACCATCTCAGGGAATACACATCGGATGTCTTCATTTTCAATTTGCAAATTGTTTTCTGGATCTCTTCTCCAATTCCTCATGCTTTGGCACCTGTGTGAATAGCTGGCTTGCCAAATCCGATGCTGGGCAAAGCAGCTAATTTCATAATGAGACTTGCATGGCTAGTGACATCATTAATGCTAATTACCTGTGTAGGCAGAGTGGCAGCAGCTGTGGGAAACAAAAAGAAAACAAAAAAGGGAGCCACAGCAATCCACACCAAGAGACGAGACCTTCCCCTTCCTCAGCCCACCCTACCTCTGTCTTTGCTGTTGATCAAAACCCTTTCCCATGTATTACCACATTGGAATGTGTGTCCAGCGTGGTGACCAGGTTACAAAACCTGTATTGTCTAAGAAAACCTCAAGGCACCACCCCCAGGGATGGAAATCCTTTCCTCATTATCTGGCCCACATCTTAAGTCACCATTTTGCCCTATATAGCTTTATTTGAAGAATAAAAATTCAAAGTCTGTGTCAGGAGAAATTCTTCCATGTCATGTCCCCTAATTATCCTAGCATGATTTTTAATATCAGGCCGTTGCTCAAGTCAATCTACCTTTTCTTAGCTGACAGCAATTAGAAACACAAATTTCACAGTTATAAATCAGAACGACAGCTGTCCTCAGTGTGTGGGAACGCCTTGGGTGCCACTCAGGTGAGTCACAGCGTTTATCTGTGTACCTACTGGGGTTAACGCTTTCCCCTAAGAAGGCTCTGGAAAGTTCATTGCTATTACACCCCACGATAAACCTCAACATTTTGAATAACTAATAAATGGTATTTATTATAAATACTTTTAAAGCCATTGAACAAGATAATTAAGCCTCTCTCAATATAGTAATTTCAAAATTTTAGAAGCAATATGCTATGTGTGTACTAATTAGGCACGAGCAGCCCTCTAATTTGGGGTATTTAGAGAGAGATAAGAATTAGTAACACAAAGTATACATTATAGACTATTCTAGAGATGCAGGGGATTGACAACTCAAGCCAGTCTATAAATGTGTCTTAAGAGTAGAGACGTAGGGATTCACTTTAATAAGCAAAGAAGAATGATTTAAAATTAGCACATCATGTGATGTAAATGCATTCCTAAAATGCCTGAGTGTACTTGAAAAATAATCTTTTTTTAAATGTTTGAAACCTGTCCCTTTCAATTTTATTCCACATTTTGCTCTATGGGGAAAAAAAAAAAAGAAAAAAAAATAAACAATAAACAAGAAAGAAGTCCCTGTCCAGATTTCCTCCAGATCTCAAAGCAACCCAAATTAATGAGGTTTTACTGACAAAAGATACAGTCTGAGTTTATTGAGCTCATCGCTGTCTCAAGGATAGTAACACAATGTATGAATATTAATGACTTGGCAAGAATGTGGGAAACTCACAATAAAAAAAATATGCTTTGCGATTCACATGCTGAGAGGCTGTTTAACTGTCCTTCACTCACGGGTCAGAGTGCTGACTTTTTAGCAGTGTCTGCCGGTAAGAAGAGCGGTCTCTTTACTGACCACCCGGCTTCCCCAAGCCTTATTTTCAGCCCCCCTGAGATGGTGCAAAAGAAATGCAAGTCATGGTCCTTCCAATTAAAAACCAAGTGCAAAGAATAACCACCAGGGGACAGAGTGTGCAGCTGCTTTATCAGGAATGTCCCCAAAGACTTCTCAAAAAATGTGCTTATTAATGTTCAAATGCAATTAAGAGTGATCGTCCATAGATTCATTTTAAAAATTAAAAACTTAAAACTCAGACTTTTTTCACAATATTTTATCTTAAAATGCTCTTGTCATATATTGTCTTTGTTTCAACTCAACGTAATAACTAGGATATGAAAGTTGGCTTATACAAATAAAAAATGTAATCACTGAAATAGCATTTTATGGAATTTGAGCCAAACAAATGTAAGATGGCGGAAGAGGAAGTGGGAAGCTCTTGTAAGGTGGCAGAAGAAGAAGGGGGAAGCTCTCACTTCTAGAGTGGTCCCTGACCCTCGTTGAGGCTAATATGCTTCTGAGTAAAACATTTTTAATGGCTGCCTACTTGGACTCTCAAGTATTGATCTCTCAAATGGAAAAATGCACTAAGATATTAATGTCATGGTGTTCATTTTTTTTTTTTAGAACACAATCACTGAGTTGTTGAGAACAACAGCAGGCATCACCGGCCTAGTAATTTCTCTGGCTTTAATCTTGATCATGACATCTTCAACTGAGTTCATCAGACGGGTCTCCTATGAGCTGTTCTGGTATACCCACCATGTTTTCATCATCTTCTTCATCAGTCTGGCTATCCATGGGGCAGGGTAAGCCCATCCTGTGCTAACCATGTGAGATTTTTATCTCTGTGAATCACCAAATAATCTTAGAAAGCCCTTCTAATGAAGGAGCCTGACCTGCACGGCTGAGGGACACACGTAATATGGGAAAAGTACATTGACTGTGCCAGATGCTTTTTTTAGTAACGCTGAAAATAAGCTGCATAGGTGATGAAATATTATATTTATTTTTCCTGGCTGACGCTGTTAGTGAGTCATGACATGTTTAGAAGATTCAGGAATTCTAACGAATGCTGGATGACAGTAGATCTATGTTTCATTTGTTACGTGCTTCCACACTTCAGTTTATGTGGATTAGTCAGGATATATATTTTTTGACACCCCAGATTTCACCTCTGCTTAACCAAAACCATCAGCTGGCAGACCCAGTGTGCAGGAAAGGACGGTGTATGAGATGAGCTGCCTGATGTGGGCTAGATCCAACCCTGCCCTTAGGAATCAGAGTGGCCGTGAGAAGCCTGTGAAGTCCCCCAGGCCTGAGTTTCTTCCTTGGACCTCTAAGATCCCTGTTCACTCAGATGCCGTCACACTCACTCTGGCATCCACACCTGCCAGAGACCGTTCAGCTCCTCGTGGGGAAGCTAGAGCAGCGCCTGGAGCATCTGAGCATGCACAAGGTGCTCAGCCTCAAATAGGAAGTTTTCAGTTCTTTAAAGATGAATAAATGGCCTTGGACTAATTCATCAACTTCTCTCTATGAACTAGCTTGTCCCTTTTCATTATTTCACAAATAGATGCCTTTTTCTCCATTTTACAATTGTCCAAGCCCATTCAAAATGCATGATTGTTTTGAGCCCAACAGCAGTCCTGTCAACGGAGAAGGTGCTGTTGTTCTCACTGCATAAAGGGAAAGTGGACGTCCAGAGCGTGAAGAGAAGCACTCAGGGTCGAATGATGACCTAGGATGCTAGACTTTATCAAACCTTTACTCTTTTTAAAATATATCTTTTGATATATTCCACTTAATGTTGAATATTAGGGGTACACATGCTTTGTTTACATGTTGGTTTTGTACCAATTGAATCAAAGTCACAAGTGTGTACTGTACCCAGTAGGTGTGAATTTACCCATTCCCTTCTCTTCCCTCCCCTAGCTTGGTTTTCATTGAGATTTATTTCCATCTGTGCACTTAAGTGTTGATCAATTAGTTCCAAGTTGATATTGAGCACATGGGTTTGTTTCTCCATTCTTGTGATGCTTCACTTAGAAGAATGGTTCCCAGTTCCGTTCAAGTTGTCACAAAAGATACTAGATTACCACTATTTTTATGGCTGAGTAGGACTCCACGGTATGCACATGCCATGTTTTATCAATCCACTCATGTATTGGTGGGCACTTGGGTTGTTTCCACATCTTTGCAATTTTGAATTGTGCTACTATAAATTTAAATGCAACATTTGAATGCAGGTGTCCTTTTTATAAAATGATATTTTTTCCTTTGGGTATATACCCTGCAGTGGGATTGCTGGATCAAATGGTAGGTGTACTTTAAGTTCTTTGAGGTATCTTCCTGCAATTTTTCGTAGAGGTCGCACTTATTGGCAGTCCTACCAACAGTATAAAAGAATTCATTTCTCTCCACCTGCAGGCCAGCAGCTATTGTTGGGGGACTTTTTAATATGAGCAGTTCTCATTGGAGTTAGGTGGTATCTCATCGTGGTTTGATTTGCATTTTCCTGATGACTAGAGACGTTGAGCATTCCCTCATAAGTTTGTTGGCCATAGTACATCTCCTTTAAAGTTTCTGTTCGTATCTTGTCCACTTTTTAATGGGTTTGTTTGCTTGTTTCTTGCTAATTTGCTTGAGTTCTCTGTAGATTCTGGTTACACACCTTTATCAGACGTATAGCTTATGAATGTCAAACCTTTACTCTTAACAAAAGTGACGCAAAGAACAGGTCTTCACTTTGTGAAAAGCTTCTCCTCAACACGGGTAAAACTGTGGCAGGTGAGGTTGCAAACACCCCACTCAGCCCATCAGCAGCTCTTCTGATTCCTATACCAGCAGAACCGTCTCTTCAACTGCCCCTTCTCCCTCCCACTACTGCTGCCGTGAGGGCAGGGGTCCTGTACCCGAGAGGTGGGCTTCATTTCCATGTAGCCTAGAAGAGCCGGTGCACAGCCTCAGGGTGGCCAAGGTTACCACTCAGGCTCAGGCTTCTAGAAGGCGGTCACACTTGCCACTGTCAGTGCCTGGGCCTCATTAAGAGCTCTCTCCCTGTTCATCAGAGGGTCTGGGAGAGACACATTGCCCTAGGAAGAAATACTCCTGAGACATGTTTTACCCTAAAAGGCTGCCCATCCCTCTGCTGATCAGCTTCTCTAGCCAGGCACCGTACTGCTATCTGGCTAGAGGCTTCCTGCTCTGTTTCATCTGGAAGTCTCTCCTGAACACGGGAATCTCAACATTCCATTTTGTGTTTGGTGGGGGGTTGGGGATGGTATTTCACTGCCCGTGCACCAAGGGCACCAGCTCAGAGACTGTCAGTCCTTCCTTTCTACCTCTGATTCTGCTCCCAATGCCAGGGTTGTTCACACCTGTTCATGAGGCTCTTCACAGCCCACGCACCTCTAGAAGGTCCACCGAATGGACGGCCCCTGCCTGCACACTCTGGTGCATTGTAGAAGCACAAGAGGATTTCGGTGGGCAGCTTTTCATTGGAGATATTTTTAATATCCAAATAACATTTCACAAGAAGAAATGTTTTAGTCATTTTAACCTAGTTGAAAGGCTTATTTTTGGGATAAGGGCCTCATTTAATCTTCTCAGCTTGAAGTATTCTACAGCTACTGTTTACAGCAAAAGTAATTTGCAAATTCTATACAAAATGCCAAGTAAAAGTAGGATTATTGGAATGTGTTAAGGCCCGCTAATCTTCCTATTATGGGATGGACTAGATGAAGACATAAAAAAATGTTTTAAAAATTTAAAAAGATACAGCATTTGTAGAATGATCTGAAGTTTCTTTTGGAAAAGACAGGGAATGTTGCCTTGAGAATGAAGAGGTTAAATCTTTCCCCTGATTCCATTTGTTATTCACCCTGCCTCTGTCTGGGCATCATTTGTACATTGGAGATTTACAGATAGCTTTTCTCATCTAACTCAGAGGGATGTTATCGAGTTTGGATGACTTCCATAAAGCAAACTGGGACAAAGGCCAAGGGGCCTGTGCTCGCCAGCACCAGGCTGCTCCCTCCTCCTACGTCCCCCTCCAAAGGGACATGACACTCCACAGCCCACTCAGAGCAGGAGTCAGGGAGATGCTGGGGTCTGTGAGTACCATGTTTCTCAAAATAAGCCAGTATGTTTTATTCACAAAAACTAAGGAATTGGGCAGATCTCAGATGACATGACCTGCATGTCTTGTGCTTCACTGCCCAAGGGTAACCCTAGGAGCGGGGACCAAAGCACCTTGTCAAAGTCAGTCAGTGCCTCTATGGCAAATACAGAAGGGTTACAGGACTCTTCCTCCAGTGCTGCATTCATGAGGGATGGCTTCCTAAAAAACAAACAAACAACAAAAAACAAAGGCTGGCTTCTTTTTCCACTCCTAAGGTAATTGATACAGTCTTGAGGACACACTTCCCTGTGACCTACTCTGACTCTGTCAAACCCTGGGCCTGCTAGCATTCACTAAGGGAAAAATACTATTATTCAGGGTTTTCTTTTTTAGTTTTTCACTCGAAAACCTCTAAGCACTCAGAAACAAACCAAAAAGGGTAGAAGTTAAATAAATTTGCAAAAGAACCAAATAGTACAGAGTTAGCCAATTAGCCCAAATCAGCAATCAGGACGAGATGAAACCTAATTAAATTCAACAGTCTACAAAAGGATGTGTTCAAACAATTTCCCTTCATTATGAATTCTCTAATATAGACACTTTCCATTTAACACAGGATACCACAGAGGGGCACTTCTTTTCTGGGATCTTCAAAGTTATTTGAAGTGTCTCAAATGCCTATTTTTAAAGACGCTGAGGAAAATGAGTGACAGCCCGAGTTGCAAGAAGGTGCAGGGACGGTAGAGCCCACCGTGCTGTGTGCATCTGTGTTTAACAGGACTGCCCCAAATCATTTTGACATTTTTGCATTTCTTCTTCTTCTTTTCTTTAAATAAGTGGAATTGTTCGAGGCCAGACCCCAGAGAGTCTCTCGCTCCACAACATCACCTTCTGTAGAGACCACCATGCTGAATGGCAGGCAGCTGCCCCGTGCCCGGTGCCTCAATTTTCTGGCAAGGAACCCTCGGTAAGAATGAACCCAGGAGCTTTTAAAAATAACTGTCCCCATAGTTAAAATAGCCAGGGCTTTTATATGCTTCCGAAAAAGAATAGCCCATTTCAGCACTAGACAAAGCCAACTCTTTATTGAGTGTGCTAATGGAGAAATCAAGTTATGGATAATTCTAAAGGAGATTTACTGCCAAAAGCACTCAGTTCAGCTTTGAAATGTGCTCTTCCACTTACCTTTAAATATGGACATCTGATACTGAGGGACTTTGTAACAGCAGAGTGATGTCTCCAGAGGAGTCTGCACGGGCTCACCTCCTTCCTCCCTGCTCCCCCACATCCTCAGCCCTCGTCCCCTGCACAACTCTCTTCCATGCTGACAGCTCATGGCATCACCTCTCACACTGAACATTAAGTGACAACCAAATCTTTCGACAACTTTTGAGACTGGGAAAATTGGGGTGTCAAATGCATTCACTTTTTAATCTAATTAAGCTCCCATAACTGACATAATGACATTAGCCAAGAAGAGACTTAACTAATAGGTGATAATGACCCCAGACTTTGAGAGTAAGAATTCCTCTCTATGTGGTTGCCCATTGTACTTGGGGGAACACATAAATAGGAATAATAATCCTATCGGGTCTCTTCCAGTATCTTAGAACAGTGTAAACCTTTGGGACAGCTAGATGATATATTAAAGAGAACAGATGAGGCCCAAAGATAGAAACTAAGAGCCCCAAAATAAACAAGTGCCAAGAAAATAGGTGCCATAAACCATGGGACAATGGGATTAATAGTACATAAGTGGTGAAGATTCAGGAAATTGAGTCATCAACATACGAGGAAAATAAATGGTTGCCTTTTTTAAAAACTCTCAAATATATTAAATTAAGCACTGGGTTTTAAGGGTGAAACTACTAGGAGGAACATTTAAAATGGAGAGCACCAGAATAGATGTGCCCATTAGACTGTGGTTCTTTTAATGGCCAGTATAGATTGTCTCTGTCTTAAGCTCAAGTCTCAGTAGCCACTCTCCAGCCTGCATGTTAATGAGGAACATGAATGCCTCTCTAACATTTTCAGCTATAGCATCTCCATGAAGAAATCAATACTCCCTACACCTAGTGAATACAGACCAGGGCCAGCTCCCTGCAGGGCATGCACATGTTCATTATCATGGCTGCTGCCCTCCTCTGCTGTACCTCCTTGCACACCCAAACTCACAGTGTCACTCTCTCCGGACCTTGATTCAACGTGTGTGGGGGGCTGTGTCAGTACTGCCTGACTGAATGGTACGATAGTCTCTCTGATGTCTTATAGACCCTGAATGTGAAAGGCATCCCAAGGACAAAAAGGGTCCCTGAGCCTCACTGCACCGCACCTACCCGTCTTTGCAAGGCTCCATTTCTCTGCCTTTGCTTCTCTTTACTAGGTGCATGTTCACAGCGATCAACTCCGTGTCGGTGGTGCACCTCTCTCAGCATTAGCACAGGACAGAGAATGCTTTGTGCATGACCTTGTACAAACTGGACTGGTCGTACCAAAGGAACCGATCATATCTGACAGCCTCTTCTCCCCCACCTGTCTCACTTCTCCTTTCTACCCCAAACTCACTGACACCCCCAAGACTCCAGATTCCAGGACTGTTCATGGCATCATCTCAAAAGATGCCTGGTCCTCAGCCAAAGTAGTCGGTTTCTTTCATTTAATTATAACATCAACAAATAAAAATCATAAAGATGACATTTTCTTTTTTTTTATTTCCGAATATTAGGGGTACACGTTTTGTTTACATACATTGCCTTTTGCACAAATTGACTCACGGTTACATACATGCCCCCCCAACCAGACAGTGTGCACCACGTCCCAGAGGGATGAATTACTCCCACCCCTCTCTCCCTTCTTCCAGCTTGATTTCCATTGGGATTGAGTTCCATTGTGCATTTAAGTGTTGACACTCAGTTCCAACCTGGTCGTGAACATACGTATTTGTTTCTCCATTCCTACAATATTTCGTTGAGAAGAGTGGTCTCCAGTTCCAGCCAGGTTGGCACAAAAGATACTAGGTCACCATTTTTCTTTATGACTGAGTAATACCCCGTCGTATACATATACTTGGGTTGTTTCCACATCTTTGAGATTGTGAATTGTGCTGCTATAAACATCCGTGTTCAGGAAGCTGACACTTTTTTAATTACTAGGGAAGGATGTTAAGGGTAAAGGGGAACGTTTGTAGTGAGGTAAGGTCAACTGAGGAAACTTTTGCCGAGAGGCTGTTATATGCTTGGCATTGCCCTAGAACACAATTCAGGGATGTGGGTCTTTCCCTAGGAGATCTTACTGTCCAAAAAAAGAGGCTCTTCATAAATACGCACATAAAATAAAATAAAAGCCAGCATGTTCTTATTTTCAGTAGGAAAGAAAAACCAGGAGGAAAGTGGAGGAAACAAGTTTCATTACTGCTGCTTTTAAATCAACATAGTTTTTATTTCTATCATAAAATACTCACAGTACTGTGACTTTTTGAGCATTTTTGAAAAAGAAAAAAAATAAAGCTAAGCATCCACAGAGAATTTCGGCATTAAAGAAACTTAGAAGCTAAATAGTTCTGCCCCTTTATTTAATAGATAAATAAATCTATTTATTAGATTTTGAGGTCCAAGGAGTTTCAGTTTCTTCCCTCTGGCCACAAAGAGGTAAGCAAAGCCACATCAAGAAACCAGAGCTTCGAACTCTGTGGCCGTGAACCTTCTGCTCTACCCCTTACAGTATTCGTTCTGAATCTCTGCACGTCCCCCACCCCTTTGCTAGCTCTCTGTTGCTTTCCACCAGAACATCTCCCCGAGCTTACATTCACCTCTGTGAATGAAGCCAAAGCATTTAAGAGCTTGGAAGGAACCTAAATAATTTTCTCCAGCTATTTCTGACTTTGTAAAACAGAAAATTTGAACATCATACAACCCAAGATGTGCCTAAAGGCAGAGTGAGGATGGCGGCCCCAAGACCAGAAGCCAGGTCTTCGATTCTGAGTTTAAGATCCTCTGTGTCACATGCCCCTCCTGCTCCGAGTGAGGGCCCCTGGTCTTGACCCACTCTTGTCTATCCCACGGGTGGTTGCAAAGACAGTCTGCTGATGTTCAGCCAGGCCATCTCTCTCCCTCACACGCGGACTTCCAGGAATTCCAGGACCACCCCAGTGTAACTAAGCTGGGCTTTCCCCTCCTGGAACAACATAGTAATTAAGAGTAAGGACAGAGCTAGGGAGTAATAGCTGACCTCCTCCTTCCTCTTCCTGACTAGTCACAGAGAGAAAGAAAAGTAATTCCTTACACATCATCACCATGGAAAAATCTGAGAGCACATCTGGTTTGACATCACCAAATGAAGTCAAAAACTTTCTACAGTGGGAGTGGAAGATTTTCATATGCAAAATGTACAAAGACCATGCAAGTGTTTTCCCAAATACCTCCTTTAGCCCATGCAGAAAGAATCGCTGGCATGCTTGCTGTCATTTCTGTAAATGCCTGAACCCAGTCTCAAAGCACTTTCTCCGTGCATTTCTTCACTCAAGCAGAAGAGACCCAGGGATGCAGTCCTCTGGTCCAGCCCGTCCTTTGGCCTTCGTGTGCACTGCTTCCTGGTCCTCCCTGAGCTCCTTCCCCATCTCACCCACAGCACAGGTGGACAAAAGCTTTGATTCTCTTCGCTGTTCCAAATACACAGCTGAACACCACTGAGGCAGAAAAGGACAAGGGGGTCAAATTGCCTTGTGTTGCCAGAGTAAATCTATCCTTCGTCAGGCAAACAAGAGGCCCCACAGACAAAACGAAGAGAGGGTGGATTCAGGTGATAGGAAAGAGATCCAGAGATAAACCAGAAGAAATAGAAAAAGCAAGAAGATAACTCAAAAGAAGTAAAAGTCACGCTAAAGGGCTGGTGACCCATCAGCGAAGAGACAGAGCTGAGTAACTGCCGAGGGAGCACTGGCCAAAGTGTCAGCCAGTGTGGTGAGAGTGGAGCTCCAGCGAGGCACCCTTCCTGCTCCCGCAATACCATTCGAGTGAGCAGCCTGGGCACGGTGGCGGGCACGGTGGCACTAGACTAACACAGAGGAAAGTCAGGGCCATCATGGAAAGCCTTGAGTTCCAGCTCTGGCTCTCTGTGACCTACCTGTCTTTCTGGGGGACTCAGATCCATCCCCAGAATGTCAGAGTTTTTCTTCTTTAAAGGAAGAATTCGACTCGATTTCCAGGACTCCTTGACGTCCTAAGGCTCAGTGAGCTCATAAGTCTCTCACGTTTTGGGAAATGAGACTTGTTTCACCCATTTTAGTGTTGCCAGAAAGAAGCGTGATTGTGTGGGGAATGCTCAGGGAGGTAGCCAGGTTCTAGAAAGAACGCAAGCTGGGAAATCAAGCACTCCTGAGTACACATCTTTACCAGACACCGTGTTACCCTTATGATGCAGGACAATTTGTCTGATCTGGAGGAATCTTAGTTTCCTCTTCTCTAAAATAAAGGTAATACCATGTATCTCATAGGGCTGTTCAGTAACAGACCTAAAATAAGTAAGTCCTCAAAATATTTAAGTTCCCATTCCTTCCCTTTTCCTGGAGGAAGATTCCTTATGTTGTATATAAAACCTGGCAAAGAATTGCCTGGTGGAAAATTGATCATCCAGAAGGCAGATTATACTCATAGAAGGTTAACGTAGGATCTGAATCATTAAGAATAGAAATTTTCACAATTCTTCAGATAATGGTTGAGCCTTTTGTTCTGACTCTGTAAACTTAAATTTAAGGTGCTAAGAAACTAACTTTATATTTCATTCCAGATAACACTGTGTTTGTGTGTGTGTGTGTGTGTGTGTGTGTGTGTGTGTGTGTGTGGTGTTTTTATCCAGGCAGACTCTCTATCTGTGATGTATTATTGGCCAAAAAAATTACTATTTGAAATTTCTAAATTTAATTTCTCATATCCTATGTTGACTAAGTAATATAGCTTTGTAAGTCTTTGACTTTGGCTGAGTTTGGGAGCATTTATGACCCTATCATACATAACACAAACATCAATCTGCTTTTTTATTTCTTTGCAAATTCAATTATTTCTAATTACATAAAGGCATCATTGATCAAGTAAGCATAAAAACCAATATAAGAGAGTTTAATCTCTTAAATAAGCTTGTAGACTTCAAGGAATAATTGAATGTTATAGTATTTAATACAAGGAGACATCTTTGTTGTTGCCTAAAGTTAAAGGAAAATGTCTAAACCCCATCATCTTGTATATTGATTTGGTTCAAATTGAAAATATTTGGATTCTATTTTCATTTCCTTTTCCTCTCTCTCTGCTACTCTCTGCAGGCTTGGAAATGGGTTTTAGGCCCTGTGGTCTTATATGCATGTGAAAGAATAATTAGGTTCTGGAGATTTCAACAAGAAGTTGTCATTACCAAGGTATGCATGTAGCTTTATGTCTGAATAAAAGCCTGAGCATAGATGAAAATTTTTTATTAGCCCAAGTTTTTAATTTGCCATTTTTATTGCAGAACTGTCTGTAATTTAGAGGCTCATCTTCCGTTCTAATAATTGCTTGTATCCCAAGCATCTTTTAGTGTGACTAATTTTGCTGAAGACAGGGATCAGGGCTTCAGATCAGTACGCAGAATTCTGATAAAGGTTTGTGGCACAGCCCCAGAATTATCTGTATTTCTTTTTCTTCCAGTTTCTTTCTGTGGGGGGTGGGGAGGCAGGGAGCACAAGGATGCTTTACATAGGACATAGTAACTTGGAGGATCATCACTCCCTTCACCATGTAAAGGCATGGATTTGCAAACAGTGATAATATACAAATATTTTCAAGCACACACACTTTCCCCTGGGACTACTGGCAGAGGACAGGGAAGCCATCACCATAGGTTCAGAGAAATGGAAAGGAAAACTCTACCCGTGGGAGCACAGTGCTCCTGGGGACATTTTCCAAGCTTGCTTTCCAGCCCCATGTCCAATCGTCCCCTCAAGCTAGAGGATGATGGGAATGCATAGACCAAGGCCAAAAATGCACGCGGAGGACACTGAAAATGCACCAAAACCTCTCCCCTGGTTTTTTAAATGTCCAGGAAGAAATTCTCTGTTAACCAAACCTGTACCACTTGGCTAATATAATTTTAACAGAATACTATATCTCCTTAAGTGTCTTCATGAAAGCTGAAGTATCAAAATTGCTTCCTATTTCTGCTGTAAGATGTTTCTATGATGCTGTTTTTAAGCTAAGCTCCAAAGGATGTCAGGCTTTATCAAAAGCCAGACTGTAAAACTCCTGCAACCTCCTGAAGCTGTTACTAGGGAGACCGTTTAACAGCAGTGTCAGAACAAATATCAGAAGGGAGAGGGGGAACGTAGAACTAATGGTTGAAATGCTGTGAAATTTCTCTTTTCAATGGAAAAATACTGCCCCTGGATCTAGAGAGTAGATTTCCTTCTCCTACCCCTCATGTCAAAAAAGAAGACACAGGCGCCTAGAGAGATTTTTCAGAAAACAAGGTGGAAATCTAAGAAGGGAAATTAGTTCTTTCCTTCTGATAAACAGCAAGCTAGAAGGTTCCTATAAAAGCAAGCAGAGCTTTTGCACAAGGCTTCCCTGTGCATGTGTCGCTAAAACTCAGAACCCAGGCAGGACGCCTGATAACATACAAGGAGAACAGAAAAACTAACGAAAACCACTTGAGACTGAGTTTGGTGATTGTTTTTCACTTAACGTGAAGAAATGTTGGGTTAATGTGCAAGAGACTGAAAGAAGATTCAGCTGATTGAAAAAGGTCACAAATTGGTCCTAAATTTTAAAAATAGGGAGATAGTGCCATGACGGCTATTTTAATAACTTGGAGCATAATTGAGTGATATGCACACTACGTTAGCTTTTATTCTCTTGGATCAGGTTAGCTGTGCCATGAGAAGCTTGCCGGCTGGAGAGAGAGTCACATGTCAAGCTCCGCATTGCCCCTGGGCGCAGCCACCCAAATTTCCAGCATAGCACTCTGCAGGAGATAAACTTCATTCTTGCTGGAGTTGCAAACCCAGATGCGAAAATGGTGGCAAATCTCATTGGGAACTAACAACAGATGGGTTACATAAATTATACCTCCAAAAACGCTGATGTAAAATGTCGAATACCTTTGATGACGTGAAAAGTATTTATTATTTGACCTGAGAAAAAAGACAAGCTCTCTTGCTCTCATGTAGGTGGTGAGCCACCCCTCCAGAGTCTTAGAACTTCACATGAAAAAGCGCGGCTTTCAAATGGCACCGGGGCAGTACATCTTGGTACAGTGCCCCTCCATATCCCGGCTGGAGTGGCACCCCTTCACCCTCACCTCCGCGCCCCAGGAGGATTTCTTCAGCGTGCACATCCGGGCAGCTGGAGACTGGACGAGAGCTCTCCTGGAGGCCTTTGGAGCAGAGGGACAGACCCCCAAGGAGCTCTGGAGCCTGCCAAGGTTTGATCCCACTTCTCTTGTAATGTACGGGCAGAAGTCACAATATTGTAAAGAGTAAGGTACCTTAACGCGTCAACACGCAACCCAATTCAGCAATACCTTTATTAGATTGTGGGTGTGAGTCTGTGTTTCAAAATTTGAGAATCTATATAAAAAGTATAATTTATGTAGTAAACTTCCTGGAGAGGCAAGTACATTTCTGTCAAAAGCTAATTTGCAACAACACTAGGCAGTGATCCAGGAGGAAGGAGCCGTTCCTTGCCCAGCTCCAAAAGCATCGCTTGGCTAATGCGGTGCAGCCAAGACAGCTCTGGAATGTGTTTTTCTGTCACAGCCTGAGGTCTTTAGATTCTATTTGTTTCTAAAGTCTATCCTTCCTAAGAAGAATGCTGCGTTTTGTGTGCTCTGCTTGTGTGACGCTAGTCTTATCGGCTGTGAGGGCCCACGCTACTCCTGTACGACCTCGTCTTAACTTGACTCATATATCGGAATCCCTGTTTCCAAAGTAGGGCATGGGGCTTAGGACTTCAGCATGTCCACTGGGTGACCTATTGCAACCCGCACCACCACCCCGTCCAGGAAAGCCTGGGCACAGCACAGAGTCACAGTGTAAATTGCCACTCCCGGGCTCTCTTCAGCAAACAACAGCCTGAGGTCAATGCCCACTCGCACTATAGGATTACCCAAAAGCACATGTTTAGGGTTCCAGAAAAACAGGGACACAAAACATAATAAGAAAATCAATTTGAAAGAATTTGATATTTTGAAAGAAGCATCCAGAGATTCCTGCTCTTCTACACTTAGAGGGTAACAGGGGCTACCAAGCTAATGAGGACTGGGGTAGGGAGCTCTGAACGGACGCATTTGTTAACAGGAGGGAGGTTCCTGAGGGCACTTCCTCCTGTGTCTCTGGTGCCTCCCACGGGGTCTGACATGCACCAGGTTCAGAGGAAGGCTTTGGTGGAGCAATGAATTAACATCTGGGCCTGATATGGGTTCTTTATTTTACTCGATTTGACAAATACTTCTTGGCGACAGACTAGGTACCATACTAAATTGGCAGCACAAAGTATAGTCGCCTTATTATACTTTGTCCCCCTTCCCATGGGCTCCAGGGCTGTGACTGTGTATCTGTGGGCGTGGTTGTGTTTAGTGGACAGTGTCTTTAGTGGAGCCACAGGCCTTCATTCAAACGTCGGTCCTGAAGAATGGTGTGAGATCAAGCCAGGTACAAACATCATCTGCTCAGACCACAGCCCCAAGTCAGATGACAACACCTGCTACCCAATTAAGAGCTTTTCCTTTTTATGATGGAAAGGAAGCAATTCAGCAGAATTCTAAGGTTCAGAGGGTAGTGCAAATGTTTAAAATGTATAAAAGTAGATAGATGGCACACACGCACACGCGCACACACGCACGGCAACTGACTGCTGCCCTGGTCCTGCCTTCCCCTGATGTTGCCCAGATGGAAAACTTCAGCCTCTTTGCTACCCAGTTTCTGCCCTGTGTGTACACAGTAAAACGGTCCATAGACCACTGTTTTTCTTCACACACTACCTGCCATTTCAGCCAATCCCCCATCAAGAATTCAGCGCGCATTTCTCAGTGGTTGATATGTTTTCTGCCTGTGGAGGGCGTCATCAGCCACGAGGCCTGACAGGACCGGGTCCCGGGGCCTCCCAAGCTGTGTGCTCCCCCTCCTGCTCCCACATACTCCTGCCTCTTACAGCATTCTTGATTTTCATCCCCTCTTGAGTCTGCAATCCTCAGTGCCTTTGTCATTGCTGTTCCATCCACCTGGAATTCTGTTCCCTACATCTCTACTTGGAGACTCCCTCCCTGCCATCGGGTCTCTCCCTAAATGTTGCCTTCCACTGAGGCCTTTCCCTTCCTGCCACACATGAACCAACCACCCCCAGCCATCACTCAAAAGCCTCCTGCCCATGCTGACTTCCCCTTCCTCCATGGCACTTACCACCACCTGACACCCTTAGCATTTGCTTGTTTGATTACTGTCTGTCTCCACACACTAGAATATAAACTCTGTAAGAAAAAGGCCTGCATCCATTTAGCTCACTTTAGCATCTCCAGGGCCTACAACAGATTCTGGTTCTCAGTAGGCATTCAACAAATACTTAGTGAATGAACAAAAATGAGTTGTCATAAACAATGCAGCTTCCCTCCTTCCGTTAACTTTGGTTTGCTCTCTGCCTCTTTATGTGGGTAGGCATTTGTATTGGCGGTGAGGCCTCCAAATAAGCTAGAAGTTGTTTAAATCCTCAACATACAGAATTTTACTGGACTGTCCTAGCTGATTTTACAATTCAGCGTTGTTTCAATTTTGAATTAAATTAACCATATGGGAAAGAGAACCATAGCTTTTTACTGTTTTGGACCCAGAATGAATTTAATCCAGCCCAGGAATCCAGGAGGCAAGGAGTGAGTGAGAAGCCCAGGAGGAGAAGTAAGCCTAGGTGAAGAGGACCTCTTCCTCTGAGCTCAGGAAAAAGGGAGAAAATGTTAAGTTCTTTTAAAAGACAGAAGCTTTCCAAAGCTAGGGTTCCAGCGTCAGACGCCCAGGCTTCAAAGCCCAAGTGGGTGTGTGATCGTGGAGAGTGTGCCTAACACCTTGTTTACGTTTCCTCATCTGTACATGGATGATGATAATCATAGTTGCTAAAAGCTTTTGTTTAGGATGAAACACAACAGTCTGTACAAAGCCCTTAGCATTTGGTAAGCGCTCAGAAAAAGTTAGTTGCTATTATAATTAGCTAAGTAAGAAACATCACCCTCCACAGAGATGACAGCGGAAGTGAAGGCCAGAGAAGTAAAGGTCACCAATGCAGAGATGATAGCAGAGGGGGACACAGTGGGAAGAGTCGCTGACCACACCCAACCAGAAGCCAGTCGGTCTGATGTTGGGAAGAAGAGATGAGTTCTATCTACCCTGTATCGCCAGGAACTCTGGGTCTAAATCAAGGCGGGGATAGCTGAGTAAACTTACATACGAGAGTTTGTGCAAAGGAAGCTGACTTGGATCATGAGAGGTCTTGAGAAACGTGGAGACTTGGGCCCCCCAAAAGAGCAATAGTTGATATCTGTGATCAACTATTTAAAGGCCTAAGAGGCAGAAAAGGAAAAGACCTGGAATATGCTTCTCGGAAGGCAAAAGGCAAAAGTTGTCAGAAGATAGATTTCAGTAAGACATGAGAAGAAATCGTCAAATACTTAGAACAGTCCCTAAGTGGGGCAAGGGGCCCTGCAGTTTAACATCAGAACATGATCAGCCCTCGGGCAGGACGAAGGGAGAGTTACTGTATTAGTATTACAGAAAAATCAGACTAAATATCTTCTTCGGTGGCTTGCAGTTTAGATTCTCAAATCTAACTATGTAGAAATGCATTTATTATATTTATTCCTGTGGATTATACGACACAATTCTTTTTCAATTTAATTGATAACTTTTAAAATCATTGTCAAATAAGTTTCAAATATGACTAATTATAAAAACGATGAACAATAAGACATTTTCATCCAGGGAGAGGTCTCTGTCTCTCTCTGTCTCTCTGTTCTCTTCATCTAATTATTTATAAAGTAATCTACAGTGGACTGAAGACACTAACTCTTTCTGGTTAATGACCTTTTATTTTTATTCTTCCATTTCCATATATCAATATGTAATAAAGCCTTATTAATTAAGATTAACTTGAAGCGAGTTAATTTGAATTATTAGGAAGTCTGGCATATAGAATATTTTAAAATAAACCCAATTGAACTTTCATGAACACATAGTAAAGCCCAAATGGGCCAACCTTGGATGCCTTCAACAAACAACCCTTAGGGAATGGTTATGAATAACTTAGAAACTTTTAAATTAACATATCTTTGTTCATATGTAAATGTATGCTCTTGGACTAGTTGAAGTTATTTAATACATTCTGCTGACTGAAATATTTTAGACATTCCCTTTAAAATTTATTCAACCCATTGTTACTGAACAACTCCATGTTGGAGAGTGCTGGGATAAAGCAGTGAGTGTAGACCTCATAGCTTAAGACAGACATAAATCAAATAGTGCACATACAAAAAATTATAAAGTAATGCCTGTGCTGAGGACTATAAATGAGGAGAACATGGTTTTATAAATTACATAACAAGGGATTTAACCTAGTCTAAGGGGTTCAGGAAAGCTATTAACCAAGTAAGGACAGAGAAGAGACTAAGGTAGAGTTTACCCACTAAAAAGACCATCATGTGCAAAGGTCCCATGGCAGAAGCCAGCACTGTGTATCTTTAAAAATGGCAGAAACGCCAGTGTGTGGAATTGGTAAAGAGAATGAAGAAGAATCCAGAGGCCAGTCCCTGGAGGATCCTCTTATTTATTCAATGAATAAGCTCTCTCCTTATAAAGAAAAATGTGCTAAGCAAAGACAAAACATCAGTGCTGCCCTAGGCCTAATTGCCACAGATTCTGAGTTAGTATAATCTAGAATAATGGGTTTTAGAAGTTCCACATAACTGACAAATTATTTCAAAATTATATTTATTCCAAATGAATGGCTTCTATTAGACTAAAATTACATAAACATACTAAGATGTGTGACCAGACAAATGAAAATGGGAGAATTGCATTAGGCAGAGGAAAGATAAGCCTTCTAACCCACCTTGATGCTTCTGCTTTTTTCTCTCTGATGGCAGCTGGGGGCTAGAAGGTGGCAAGACCTCTTGCATAGGCCGTGTATAATACTTAGAGCCCAAACAAACTTCTAAGAACTGTAAGAACAGCGTCCCACATAGAAGAGACCTGAGCTACAGCTGGGAATATCCAGCTTTGTCTTTTCATGAACGGTGTCTAGGCCAGGCCAACCTGGCTGCCTCCCCAAATCCTCATGCAATGCCCAAGCTTTCCAATTAGAGCATCCTCAAGCACAGAGTCAACATCTCTGCACACATTTGCAAACACGTCCCATTAAAATCACCAGCATAGGATAGTGGAAGAGCAAGGTGTTCTGAAGGTCAAGTGGGCTGCACTCTGTGGTTCCAGGCTGGCAGTGGACGGGCCATTCGGAGCTGCTCTGACAGATGTGTTTCACTACCCCGTGAGCGTGTGCATTGCTGCGGGCATCGGAGTCACCCCCTTCGCCGCTCTTCTGAAATCTATATGGTACAAGTGTTGCGATTCACAGACCCGAATGAAGCTGAGCAAGGTACGGAAAAATCATTAGTTCACCCTTCCATGGATTAAAAGGTTTGATGTCCTTATATCTATCATCTGCTGATTCTTGGGGAGGATTTTAATTAACTATGAGGGATAAACTCAAGGATCCTTAACTATACTTAGGTTCTTAAAAATCTCCACTTGGTATTACATTTATGAGTAGGGTTATGCCTAATCTTGTTAAAGATGACAAGACATAAATTTTATTGCTTCGTTGCCATTACAGGACATGTAATTGCTCATCTCAATAAAATATGGACAGGCTGCACTATGTGACTGGGCTACAGTTAGCGATATTAACAGGCAGCCTTCTCACCTGCTCTCTCTCTCTAGCTTAATACCATAGCTGCAAGTGTCCAAAGTCCATCCCTTCCTTTCATGGACTCAAGCTCTTAACAATAAGCCCTGAATAGGGTTCAGCCTGCTTGCCATCCAGTTGTCAATCTCCTTTTGGCCATTTCTTATATATCCTCCAGCCAAATGCATCTGGCATTTCCTCCTCCATTTTTTCTATGTAGAGACTCCATCCCCCTCTTCGGGCCTCTTAGGACAGAAGGTGGCACCAGAGCAGTAGTGGACAGGAGCTGATGACCCCAAGCAGCATGAACACGGTGGGGAGGGTGGGGGGAGGACACCGGGCAGGCATGGTGCCACTCCTGGCCCTGCCACTTCTCTGGTCGGCCCTTCGGCCACCGTTTCTTCATCTATCAAAAGGAGATACTCAACTCATCAGCATGTCCCAATGTTCTATGGGACACTTGTCACCTGACCCACTAAAGAGGATTCCATAAGGGGCTTCAGGAACACCCCACACCACCCACTCTAGAAGATTCACATCGTCTACTGGGCTGTTAAATAAGTTCTGCAGAGCAGAGTCTCAGCCAGTTTTGTTTCAAGGGTCCTTCCTAAGCTTATTCAGCCACAGAACCTCCCCTCACCTAACACCTCATAAGAAATAGGTGTGAATTCTGAGAAGCACCACAGACTGTCCCAGACTGGGAGAGCTCTAAACCTGGGGCTTCCCCACAAGGAAACAGAGGTGAAATTGGCTATGTCATGAGATGCCTGACATACACTTTCTCACTTGATTTTTATGATCTCTCCCAACAAACTTGTGAAGTAAATAATGCAAGGCCTGTCTTCCAGATAAGGAACCTAAAGCTTAGAGACATTAAAATGACTTTCCTGAAAATACGTGAGGTAATCAGGCAGAATCAGGATCCAGACTTGGGTCCATCTGGCTCTTTTCATGACTTACGCAACTCATGGGACATTGGCTGCCACCTCCTTCCTGCAGCCCTAGCACCATGTTGTGGGAAGGCCATGTGGCTCTTGGTTATCAATTCACCTCTCTGAGCTGGGTTTCCTGATGCACACATCGGAGAAATCAGAATCTATATCCAACAGGAGTTTTGATAACAAAACAAATAAATGATGCAGAAATATCACTGTGTAAATGTGTATAATAGGGATCTATCTGTTAATTATATCTACCAAAGATACAAGTAGATTACTAGTGTTACTCCTACTGATGGCCTAGATGTATCAAGCATTGACCACGTAACAGGTAAGGAGCTGGGCATTTTACATCCACCGTCTCTTGCCATACTTTTAAGGTACTTGTTAGTTTCATTCCCATTTTACAGGTGAAAAAACTGAAGCTAGATTACAAAGCTGATAGGAATGATAGCATCATCTTACTGAACTGTCATAAGAACTTACGTCAGTATATCCTCAACTTATCAATGAGGACCCTGAAGCCCAGAGAAACAAAATTAATATTAGGACTAGAATTTGAATCTGGGTCCCTCTGGAGCCCAAACCTACCTTCTTTCCACTGCACCATACTATGTGTAACAAAGCAAGCAAATGATATTTGGATATTTGGACCTCATGGCAATGCTTTGTTCTGGTTGCCATGATTTCTCAGTCATTCTAAACTCTTGCTCTACTCTTGCTGTCTACCAGATAAAACCCCTTAGAGAGGTGGCTCACTGCCTCATGGTTTTCATTATGCTAAAGGTCACAGCAAGCTTCACAGGGAGGCGAGGGAAGCTGTGTGTCTGATTCAGTCACTCTCTCAACCAGTATTTATTCAGCATCTATCACACGCTGTGCGAGGCCTTCTCACATTCACATCCGAAGTCTACCACTCTCTCACACTCTGCTAAGAATACGCTCTCCCTGCTCTCAAGCTCCATTATTCCTTTCTTTTCTGTCCTTCTGTTATCTACGGGTCATTATGAAAGTAGTTAGATACACAAAAATCAGGAAACATAAAATCCATGTGGACAGAAACAAATGGAGCCCTCCCAGCAACACTGATGAGCTGAGCAAGCTGAAACTCGCGTGGATGAATCAGAAATGATGCCATCAACTGTGTTTCTTGGAAGTGAAATAATGAACCATAATACAGTCTGTCACAAAACTTTTGTAGTGACCCACGTATCTTTCTTTCCTGTGTTAAGGTTCACGAAATAGTTCCCTAGCAGACTGGGAGCTCCTTGAACATGGCTTCTCTGGATATTTCCATAATTATGTATATATATTCTATAAATATTGAATAAATCAATGAGTGAATAAATGTCCACATTCCCAAAAGAATAAACATTTGCTTCTGTAGACTTTTCTGTAAAATTTAAGGTTACTAAGATTAATTCTTTTTTTATTGACCCAAAAGACCGTTCAGTACTTTTATCATTAAAATTATAGGTTCCAATTATTTTACTACAAGTATAGAGGAGAAATTCTTGTAAGGACTCGCAAATTCTTAAAATTCAGACAGGAACCCACAACGTCTAAATACTGCCTTCTTTCTCACCATTCTGTTGTTATTCCTCAAGGCTATTTCAGTGGGATGGCTAAGCAGTGTCACCCAAAACCATAAAACAGGGACATTGATCTGTGTTCCAAAAATCAGAAACCATGAAATAGGAAATTTTAAAAAATAGTAATGTTTTCATAACTTAAAAAAAATTGAGGGAATATTTGGATTAAGACTCAGCTGAAAATAAAGTCTGGAATCATGGCACCTGAGAGAGGGGAAGCTGAAGTTATGGAATGATAAGATAACTTAGAGCCCCTATCTCCCAGCTTTGCCTATCACCATGAAAGGCAATATCTGTACTCAGGTGGAAGTGATTTGTCCAAAGTCACTCAGCTGGTTAGCCACTGAGTCAGGACCAGAGCTGATGTTTCTGATTTCCACTCCAAAGCTCTTTCATGACAGGAGAGAGGTATTCGTGCTATTGAAGTTGAGCCTGAAAATTACTCTGAAGACCCAGCTCCTTGGAGTCTGCAAGCATGAGAACACATTTAGGAAGCGTCTCTCTTTTAAAGCAACTTTGCATTTGAGTACAGCTACCATTAGGCTTATGTAACTTAAATTTGTCAGCGCTGCCCACATGCTGCTGAGATATAAATGCTACTTTCACTAAACTGTCAGTATCTGTGTAATTTTTCAGGTACAGCAGAGCAAAGCAGTACATAGTTATCTAACGGCATTTTCACAATTTTAGGCCTGGCCTATAGTTTCTGGATTGTTCTCTTTTGTAACAAGGAAGGGGAGCAGGACAGCATAGGAGTTGAGAGGTAAGATTTTAAGTTTGAATGGTTAACTGCAATTAGGTGGGATTTTCTCCTCCATATATAAAATACCAGTTGGCAGAAGGCATATATTTTTACAAATAAGCCTCAAGTTACAGTAAGAAATTTGCACCAAAGCTTTCTTAGTTATTATCATTGCAGGCTGTATCTTCTTTACCCTTCTCTTGTGCCAGAATATTCTAGAAAACTTCTAAGTAAAATGAAGGAACACCACCAGTCAGATGCCTTCCTTAGGGTCACAAGTAGCACTTTCTATTTGAAGCTGACATTCTTAAATGTCTTTATTTCTAACTACCTTTTATTTTTAAAGATAAGGGAAGTGGTGGGGAGCAGGAGGGAGAGAAGTGGCCCAGAGATGCTGTCCCCCAAAAGACAAAATAACAATAAGTATCGGGACAGCTTGCTGAGATGAAAATAGGCGAAAGTCATAACGCATTAAAGAAATATTTTCGATAGAAATAAAAGCCAAACTTCCCTGCGTTGAAGGCGGATGAGAACATTGTGCCCCTGTGGGAGGAGGGAGGGATGAGTGCGGTCGAGAATTCTCAGTGCCGCGACACAGAAGAAGCCACACGCCCCATAGCGATAAACGTCCTCCACCTCCTGCCTAACAGGTATGATTAATTCTACATCACACTCAATTTGTGAAAAGAGCTCTTGAAAAAAAATCAGGACGGTTTGCTTGTGCAAACTGTCAAAATGATGAATGAAATAGGTGTGTGTGAATGGGGAGGGAGGGGGGCGACTGCTGACATAAATAGATTGGCTTCCACATTTTAGTGCTCCCTAATATCACAGCCGTGTAGACAGGACGGAGAGAGCTGCCAGCTGGAAGATTTGGTTCATTTTCTTAACTGCATATGTAATCTTCAGACTACAATAAAATAGATTATAGAAAAACTGAGATAATCTAATTTCTTCATAAATTGTCTTCCTTCATCAGTCCAATAATACATAACCACAATAATGGGTATTTATAGTATGGCCCATGCAAAATGGCCTTCAGGTTCTTAACTTAATATAATAAACAGATAATTCAAATAAAAAGACAGCAGGGGCCAGTGGGAACAAGGAAAAGAGGCCAAGAAAGACAAAAATCTATACTGTACTTAAATATATTAATAAAACAAAGGAGGGCCTGCTCTCTTTTCTAATGAATGAAAAATGCATTTAATTTAATCCATTTAGTTGGAGAAATTATTTACTTAAACTTTCCCTCACACTGGAGCTCTGGCTACTTCTGGAACTGGCCATCTCTACTCACCTCCCAGAGTGTTATAATCAATTGGACTCTTCAAGAGGGGCCAGACTAGTGTCTCTAAAACAGCAGGTGCACGTCCTCTTTCATTGGGCGACCTCAAAAGGCTTCAGTACCCCATCAGGCCTTAGCATTGCCCTGCGGGAGGTGACCACTATTCATATTTCTAATATCTTAGTTTATTATTCACAGGACTCTCCATGTAAAAGAGTTAAAATATACAAACATTCTATAATCTGCCTCCATCCACCTCCCTCCCAACTAACCACCTGCCAGAATTTGGTCCCCAAGGAGCTCACTGTTAAACAGTTGAGTGCATTTCATGCCTTGTTTATCCATTCACATACACATACCTATATACAGATGCACAAGATGTGAATTCTACATAAGCAGAGGTGTGTTTGTGTGGACAGAGAGGAGGAGAGGGGTATACAATTTGTTTTCCTTTATAACATGACTCAGAGCAATGGTAATACCTAAATGAACTATTTCATTTTATTTGTTGCCTTCAGAGTATTACCATAGTATGGATAGCCCACAATTTACTGAATCATTCTACTAATGAATGTGTAAATTGTCCAACAAGGATTAGTAATTGTAATTAGAACAAATCAGTCCTCAGCCTTGGGGAAAAGCAACATGTGGTCAAGGCCCTTAGTTAAAGTTAAGGGCACAGGCTTTAAGAAGAAGTCCTCAGGACAAATTGTTGACAGAGGCTGGTCTCTTACAATGGCTAACCAGAAGAATAATGTTTATACATGTGTGTCACTTTAAAATGAGAGGTTTTACACATTAGGGGGCTTATCAATAAGAATATATATTTCTTCTTGTATTTCCTCTTGTATGCCTTGTGTTCATCCAGGATTACCTTGACAATGATAGCAAAATAAAAACTAGAACAATAACAGTGACAATTTATTAAGAATGTAGTATATTTTCTAAGTATCAGTCAGAGTCTTTATCTTCACAGAGCAAAAAGTCCCCTTTTTGGAAAATAACCATGATTCCCCCTTTGCAGAACCTTTGTCACCTTTCTGATTTGGAACACCTGTCTGTTCTGTCCTTTCTTTCATACGGTGTTGGAGAGCAGGGGACCCTCCAGCCCACTGGCCTTCAAAGCACCGGTCAAGGAGCCCCCCTGTAAAATGCCTCCATGTGGGGTTTGCACACACAGAGTCGGGCACATGCTCCCTAGTGAAAGGGTTCCTTTCCACGGGCTGTGTTTTTATGATCATTGCCGAGATTCTTATTCTGAGACCGAGGCTGAAGATAAAGTTTGCCTTCACCGGCTCTCAGGGACTACCGACTCTGCAATTCAGGAGACAGGAGTGGAAACACACACCCAGCCAGGCAAATGTCCGCCTTTGCTCTATAATATAAACAGATTGTATTCATTCTAAGCTCCTCCGAATGGCAGGGCGGATGGTGACAACACAGCTGACCCTGAGCACTGACTGCACCTGTCAGCGTTGTGCTAAATGTTTCAATAAACCCAGTCCTTTCATCCTCACAATAAGCTCATGAGTTGCTGTCCTGTGTTTATTGTTACTTTACGTATGTGGCAATCTGGGCTCAAGTTGAACAAGCCCTGTCCGGTTACAAAGCTCCTGTCTGAGGAAGCGGGCGGGGCGTGGGGCTCGCAGGCTCACAGTGTTTAATTACCTTAAATTAAATGTACTGCACTGGCCCGACCCTGCATCCTCCAAGACGCTCTTCTTTGGCAGGGTTCTGCACTACAAGTAAATGCATACGTAGGTATTTTCTCTCCCGTTTCATCTCTGGAGATTGATTTGGTTCTAAGGAAATAGAGGTGGTGGTCAGGGAAGAGTCCTCTGCCTGTGTTCCTGGATGTCTATTCACCATGTGGCTTCCGCTTCTGAGATGCTACATCCTGAAAGCATCAAACGCTAAGTGGAGTTCATGAGCTCTGCTGGTGAAACAGATTGATATATCTTCTCAATTCATTTTCTGAACTTATTTATTAAAAATTGGCTGGGGGCGGTGCCTGTGGCTCAGTGAGTAGGGCACCTGCCCCATATACCAAGGATGGTGGGTTCAAACCCAGCCCCAGCCAAATTGCAACAACAAAAACAATAGCCAGGCGTTGTGATGGGCACTTGTAGTCCCAGCTACTCGGGAGGCTGAGGCAAGAGAATCACCTAAGCCCAAGAGCTGAAGGTTGCTGTGAGCTGTGATGCCACAGCACTTTACTGAGGGCGACAAAGTGAGACTCTGTCTCTTAAAAAAAAAAAGAAAAATTGGCTGGGCATGGTGGCTCATGCTTGTAATCCTCCACTGTGGGAGCCTGAGGAGGGAGGAATTATTTGAGCTCAGGAGTTTGAGACCAGTCTGAGCAAGAGTGAAACCCCATCTTTACAAAAAAAAAAAAAAAAAAACAGAAAAAATAGCTGGTTATGGTGGCAGGTGCCTCTGGTTCCAACTACTCAGGAGGCTGAGGCAGGAGGATCACTAGAGCCTCAGAGTTTGAGGTTACAATGAACTATGATGACATCACTGAACTCTAGCTGGGGTGACAGAGTAAGACTCTGTCTCAAAAACTAAAGCACAGGTCCATTGCCTTCTGGCCGCAGCCCACTTTGACCTGGTCCACACATGCAACTGAAAAATCCTTAAGAAGCAGCCCAGGCTTTGGGGAACATGGGAAACAAGGCTGTGTGCACAGAGAGCCCAGCACTGAGTGTCACTCAGATGAGGTTCACAGTGCATGGACATATCTCAGTGGGGTCTGATTTGATCTGTAGTGCCAGGCACACTGTGGCAAGGAAGGCCAGTGCCAGGCCACAGCACCAAGAAACCCCAACCCCTGTGACATGTGGTCTCCTAAGTCATCTGTGCACCTGCTATAGCCACAGGAATTTGTGGGATGAGGCCTGAAAAGAAAGTACAAATAATCCCTTAATTACTAGCAAGGCTCAGAACTTGTGCTATTTTACTGAGGATGACTGTCTTTTTAATAAAATCTTTTAAAGCACCTTTAAGTATTTTTGGCCTCTGATATCAGCTACAGAATTCTGAAAGCCGTGCTTTATACAGGTAACTGATTTTTGGGTTGCTTTATTTTTGGAGACTAGAAACCCCAGATCACAGAGTTATAACCTATTGTTGGGGACACTTGTTCTACCATCAACGGGGTCCTTTCTACTGGACGAAATGCAGAGGTGGGACTCTCATGTCCTTTCACAGTGAGTGTCCCCCACCATTAGAAAGATGAAAGGGAGTCAAAGTAAATACCTTTTTCTTCTGTTCAAAGTCTCTTTGCTTCTTTTTCTTCCTGAAGCACTTGTATTGAGCCCATCCATTTTCCTCCATAGCCTCTTGCACCAAAGCGGCCCCGGGTCAGCTCTAAGTCAATTATGGAGGGAAAGCACACAAAGCCCTTACAAGGAAGCTAAAGGTACAAAAGGGTTGTCAAACCCCGAGAATGCCGACCCGCAGCTAGGCCACAAGAAAGTGAGGACCGGGAGGATTTCTCTCTGAAAGTCTAACAGTTCACATGTGGGGAAAGCTAAGAGGCAGATGGGTTTCCAGAAAGGATGATTAGGACTACATTTGAAATGGAAAATTTTTTTTTGAAAAAGCAAATGTTTTGGTTTCTCATCCACGTATGAATGTCTCTGAAGCATGTTCCTTAAAGAGTGGGGACTAGGGAAGGTGAAGAGTCAGTGATGTTTGCTCTCCCTACCCTCGGTGGTCTGAGCACAACACACAGACAGCGGGACGCGGGGTGATGCATGTGAGCGCGGCGATAAATGCAGCCAGTAGATCTTTTGTTTCCACCAGGAGTAAAGCAAGTCAAAGGGAGGGCTAAGATCTACAAAGAATAATTGAGATTAGGCATCACACAAAGTGGAAAGAAAGAAGATGGTGGTATTCATCTCCAACCTAGAACACGAACCCACCTCCCGACTGCCCTCCTTTATTCCTCCCTGGCCTCACAATCCCTCCGGCCTATTCTCAACATAGCAGCCAGAGAGACCTTTCCCCATGCCCCACTCAGATCATGGGCTCACCTGCTCCAACACCCTCCAGCCTGACAAATCTACTGGCCCAGCCTTGCCCCCACCTGATCTCCTGCTGCTGCCCCCCCCCATCCCAACCCCCCATCCTGGGCTCCAGCCATTAGTGTGGCCTCCTGGCTCTTCCTGCTCAGACCTCTGTACTTCCTCCCACTGTCTGCAGAGCTATCTCCTGACCATCCAACTCCCCGGCCTCCTTCAGGCCTTTGCCCCAACGTCCCCTTCTCAGTGAGACCATCCTTGACTCTCTGACTTAATGTTGCAACCCTGCCCAGCCGGCCTTATGTTTCTGCGAAGCACTTACCACCCTCTGACATTCTACATCCTACTTATTTATCATCTTTCCTCCCCCTCTAAGATGCAAACTCTCTGAGCACAGAGAGCTTTTTGCCTCTCTTGTTCATTTTTATAGTTCCAGAGCCTAGAACAGTCTAGACATAAAGTAGGCTTTCGGTACATGCTTGTTGAATCAGTGAAAGCATGGAGGAACTGGACCACCTACTTGTGGGGACTCTCAGGGCCTTCACTGGGGGGAACTCCAGGCTCAGCGCCACATCCCAGGCCCCCTGCCTGGAGGGGTGATCTCCAGGAAGGGATGAGAGTCAGGAAGCGAAAAAAATGCCTCCCTCTCTCTTCCTGAGAAGGGAAGGTCATTGCACTTCAGGACTGAAGGATTATTTTTCTGGAATTAATACCTTAAGTGCTCTTCTGAGCAGGAGCTGTCCAATAAATACATAAGCTTTAATTCTTCAGGAAAAAAGTCCATTCTCCCCAGCTTTTACTCTTCCAGACTGTTCATATTATAAATTATTGCATAAACCTAAAGAGAATGGACAAGATGTTTAGCCTTGAAATACATTCTGTGATTTTTTTTCCTCATAAATTTGATTTATTAATTAAATCTCATTTATATATCACTGATGACATGACGGTGAGCTTGCAAGCTGGCTGGCAGGGGAGGAAGGAAGAGGACACTGGCCAGGGGAGGAGATATTTCCAGATGGGAATATTCCAGATGCAAAAACAGCCCCTCCCAGATATTAAGCCATAGAGACGTCTCTCTGGGGAGAAGGCACTGGAGAAAGAGGTGGGCAGCCGGGGGCAGGAGGTGAGAAAATGCCGGCGAATGAATAGATTTAGCTCCTGTGGTTCCTTCTAGATGCAATCATTTGAAGCTCAAAGCACAAAAGGAAGCTTTATTTTAGCAAACCCCAACTATTTCTTGTCACATGCCATTTGCTCAACACAGAGATTAAAAAGAAAAATTCTTCCTGAACATAATTTCATTACCGCAGTTGACACATGGGCATAGACACCACCCACCAGCTTTTTTGGACATTGATACATCTCGCTGAGAGGAAATTTCTGTCTTGTGTGGCTTGATTCTGAAATTACCATAATCTCTACTCTCCAGAGGCCGCGGCTGGGGAAGTGGATTAGTGCCCAAGCCTTTCGGGTCTCTGGAGAGAAGAGTTCAAATCCAGAGCTTAGGTCATAAGTAAAGATGAAGGAGGTCGGTCTAGCAGTTTATCCCCCTTGGGGAGCAGTGAAAGGCACAGCTAGTTATGATTATTAATCTTGTTCAGAAGAAGCACAGCCAGAAATGTGGTGAGTTGATCCACGTCCAGAGAAACTGGCACGGCCCACAGGCTCCTGACTCTCTGAATTCATTTTGGGGTTTTTTCAAACACAATATGAATTTTTTTTCAAAAGAAATCATAGTGTGACTGTTAACTGGCAGGAAAAAAAAAAAAAGCATGTTATTTTGCAGAAGTACCCATTTGAGCTCAAAAAATTTAATGAAGATAAAGTCGTCCGCGATTATCAACACATTAGGAAAAGAGACTGATCAGGCTTCTTCCTTCTCTCGCAACAGGTGTATTTCTACTGGATTTGCCGGGAAGCGAGGGCCTTTGAGTGGTTTGCCAATCTCTTACTCTCCCTGGAAACATGGATGAGTGAGCAAGGGAAAACTCACTTTCTGAGTTACCACATATTTCTTACTGGCTGGGATGAAAATCAGGTATTGATAAGGGTGTGAGAATGACCAATATTACCTGCCTCTTCTAATACAGAGCAAACAGAAAAGGAGCAACTTCAATAAAGAGCTAGATAACTTATCTGATAGCGTGAAAGAATTACTTTTGTGTTCTTAAAAAGGGAAGGAGAATGAAACTGAAATAAAACCAGATTAGGAAGAACTATTGATGTAAGAACAACAGCACCCACAGCTGACTTGCTGAGGAATAGGAAAGCTTGGGTGATGGAAGATGGTCCAGAGGTTGGAAACCCCAAATAGATTTGTCCTTTTAAGTGTGACAGTAAGTGGACATTACGGTATTGCCTTGTTGAGTTCCTAATTGGTTCTCATTTTCTGCTTTGAGCTGTTCAGAGTTAAGCAAAAAAGATTCCAAGGTGTTTACGTTTGATTGTTTATGTTTTCAAGTATGTGAGCATTTACAGGACATAATTATTATGCATACATGATTTGTCTAGAGATTTCTTTTTCTTAAGGTGTTCTTAGAAATTATGGACACCTGCGTTTATTTGCCTAAGATCAAAATGATCTTGTGTTTTGGTAAGCATTCTGCAATGTATTGTACTAATGAAATACTAAAATGGAGTTGATCTAATATAATCTATGTCAAAATATTGACAATGGTAGTGTTTTAATGTTGATAATATTGAATAACTATTACATTTTAATCCATTTTAACACTTCAAATATGAGAATTAACAATAAAGTGATTACTAAATTATGCAACATATATTCTAATCAACACCTCCGTAGCATCTATCATTGATAAATACTTTTAAGAAGAGTATGTTTAAGCTTAGGAGATTTTCATTAATCACTAAATTTACAAATGTATGCTCTATGTGTGTGTGTGTGTGTGTGTGTGTGCAAGACACACACATATATACACTCTCACTGGCCCTACCACATCCCTGTAATTTGACTCTGCTTCTGCAAATGAGTAAGACTTTGCCAGAAATTCAGTAGCTAAATCAATGTTTATGGTCTTAGCTGCAGTCCTCCTTAAATATTTAATCCTTTGGGATAATTTGAAATGTAGATTCCTTAGAAACTAGGCTTGAAACACCTTAATGAATTATATAGTGTTAATTATGTTTTCCAAACAAACATTTTCCTTATTCAAGTGGGATTTTTAACTGATGATCCATCTGGGGAAGGGCAGACACGGCCAGGGTCTTTCGTCTTCTGCCTGCTTGCTCTACTACCTGTAAAGCCAATTGATCGCAAGTGCCCAACCTCCCTGTCATCTGGAGGTTGAGACTGAGGTTTCTCATCACTGAGAACTGAACTCCACTTTGTGACAACATAACCCTACCCCCTCTGGTCTCTGCCCCTTCTAAGAATGTGCTATATATATTTTTTGCCCTTAAATACAAGTAAATTAAAATAGATATTTTCTTACATTTTTTTCCATGACATGTTAGAAATTCTTTAGCTCCCCAAATTTCAAGCAGGAAATCATTGATCTCAACATTCAAGGAAAAAAATAATTGATGCTTTCTGTCGGTAAAGAATCAAGAGGCTGTTTTAGGAATAGCCAGTTGTTAAACTGAATTCAACAACCTCAAAGTGGCAAAATGACAAGAACAGATGGGACAGATGGAAGAGGTATTATGAAGGGCAAATCAACAGAGTTTGGAGATTAATTGAACATTGGGCTGAAAAAAATATGGAACAAATATAATTCCAACTGTTTGAACATCAGTGATTGGCGGTACCACAAACGTTAAGCAGGGAAGTTTCCTTTTTTGTGTGAAATCATGCCCGAACTTCTTAGGAAGTACTTTAAGCCTCTTCCCAGCCTCACTCCCACCCACCCATCATTTTCCTCCAGCCCCAGAGCTGCCAACAGCTCACACTGGCCCATCTCGTCCTGCAATTTCTTCCACCCGGGTCTTGGTCTCTGCCCATCCTATTCCCCCTCCCTCACATGTCACCTGACACCCTCTAACATTTCTCCCCACCCTCTCTTTACCTAGAGTCCTATTCCCAGAGTCTTTTCTGTTAGTGGCTCTGCCGCTAAGGTCAGACCTGCCTGATGGCAACTTCCTTTGGCCCAGGTTGCTGAGATCCAGTCTGCCATTATCCACTGGCCTGTTAGGGAACAGGAGGAACCTCCCTAGCCTTGCTGCTTTCTTACACAGGTCAGAAGGTCAGCCTGGGAGGCCATGCTTGCAGTGGGGAAGCTGGGACATGAGCTGGGTGTGCCCAGGTTGTTACCCAAACTGCTTAGGATGAGAGCAAATTGAGGGTGAGAGCAAATTGAGTGCCAATAGGTAAAACACGTGAGCTCGAGAGCTGTTGCTGGGTCTAAGGGATAGCTCAGGGGCCACAGCTCCCAGAGGTAGGAAGCAAGGTAGCCACCAGAACGCAGTAGGGGCTAAAACAAATGACAGCAACTTAAAAATCACAGGGGATTGACACGCCCTGGTCTATTTATAGACCACTAGTTCCGTGATGCCTGGGTGGATTTGCTTAATTTGAAGGCAGATGGGTGGGCACAGAGCTCCAGCCACGCCCCTTCCGGTGTTCTGGCCACCAGGTCCTGCTGTCAGACTCAGAATCCTCCCCGCACAGGAAACCAGACAGCATTCATCAAACCCTTTCGACCCACAGAAATAGCCGATTGTAAGTAAGATGCCATTTCTCCCCGGATATTTAATCTCACTATGCCCGTCTCCAGTGCCCAGGATATGATATTGAGTGAAGGCAGACCGTAACAACAGGTACATTTTTGAGAAGTTTGGCAGGGAAAAAAAAAAAAGGAAACCATTTATTACTTTCTTTTTCTTAGCCACATTTACCTTAATACTCTTGTTCTTCTAAAGAAAAATATTCTTTCTAGGTTCATGTTATTGCATATTTACTAAGTAAACAGAAGGAGGCACTTTATTCCAACCAGACCCCATGCAAAGGAGATGTGACTCTTGCCCCAAAGTGCAAAATCAGTGATATCTGCTAATAAGGATAAGCATTTCCAGCTTTGTAAAAAAAAAAAAGTTTTAAATCTACAAATGAGCATAATTACTTCCTCTTTAATTATAGAAACTTTTATTTATTTTTTCTAAATGTCACCTGATACCACAATTTGTCCTTTAGGCTCTTCACATAGCTTTGCACTGGAATGAAAATACCGATGTGATCACAGGCTTAAAGCAGAAAACCTTCTATGGGAGACCTCACTGGGATGACGAGTTCAAGCGGATGGCCTACTCTCACCCCGGGTAAGGCAAGCTCTCTTTCCTCTGCTGGCTGGGAGCTTCCCTGCAGACCAAGGAGCGAGCTCCTGCCCAAATGAAAAGTTTAATCTGTAGTACTGCACATCTTGCTTAGAGACAAAAGTCTGCCTTAGAAAAAGGTGGTAACAGTGTATTGCAAGAATTACAAACCTCTGCTTAACTGGTTTACAACCTCTGACAATTATGACACTAGAAGTTTTCACACTTAACCTCAATTTTAAGATGGTATTTCTTCAACTCTGTCTGCCTTGAAGAAATCTTTGTTGAGTACAGTTGATCTGTCATCACCCAACTGGAGAATTCACTTGTGTCTGACTGTACAATGTATATGGCACGTCTAGCAAAAGCAGAGAGAAAGTGTTGTAAGACTAAGCAGGAATTTAGGGGAGGTTAAGGACCCAGAATCTGGCTGTAAATTCTAGCTCCCCCTTTACCACTGGTTAACCTTGAACAGGTGATCTATTCTGCTACTGACTCAGTCTCAACCTGCAAATAACACACCTAACAGTGCTTATCTCCCAAGATTCTGCCAAAAGTAAATAAATGCGTGCAAGGGACCTCACACCATGCTTTGTGTGGTGTACTGGGGAATTGTTAGCTGCTATCATCCCTGTTATGATATCATCATTTCAATTATTACAATATTGGCACTATTGTCATTCCATAATAAATTTCAGTGTAGAGAAGGGTGGGCTCTTGCTCCAGGGCCACAGCACTGTGGTGAAGCCTGTGCTTTCTGATTCCAAGAGTTACTAACTGTGTGACCTTGGAGAAGGCAGCTTATTTAAGCTTTCAAGCTCCATCGTAAAATGTGGATGATGATAATATCTGTTCCCAGTGCTGCTTGCATAATTTAGATACATACAGATAGATTATGGTGAAGAGCTTGGTAAGGGATATTGTATGTCTCCTAAGCCAGTCTTTGTTTTAAAGCTTCATTATCAATGGCTTTTGAAAGTCAACATAACCTAATATTGTCTTCATTAAAGAATGGTTGTCAGATTCGAGGAAAGATCTAAAAGAGTAGTGGCAGTGTGCCATGGGCAACTGGGAAAGGGCACATGCCAAGGCCCTGAGGCAGGAGACACTGTTCCTGGTCTAACTGAATGGAACAGAGGAGGTGGCAGGGAGAGCAATAGGAGACAGCACTTAGAGGTAATGGGAACAGGGGCAGGTCAGTGTAAAGCTTTGGATTTTATTCTCAGAAGGGAAGCCACTTGCTGGTTTGAGCAGAAGAGTGACATTTGATCACTCTGGCCTCTGTGGGCTGGGACAGAGTGGAGGGCCCAGAGGAGAAAGTGTTGCTGTGGAGGGAGTGAGGGGGTCACAGTGGAGGTAGGGAGAAGTGGCTGGACTCTGGGTATTTTTGAAGGTTGAGCTGACACGACTTGCTAATGGATTGGACATGAGGGATGACCCAATCTGGAATGGAACTCGCACTCACTAACACCGCCATGATCATGAGAGGAGGTGCCTGACAGGTGTGAGGCATCAGGAGTTCTGTTTTTGCCAAGTTTAGTTCCATCTATATGGACATGGAGAGGGCAGATGAACAGAAGAGGCAAGAGCTCAGGGAAGGAGTTCTGCCGGAGGTGTCAGCGCACAAACTGTGCTCAGAGACCTGAGAATGGATGGGATGTCTCAGGGAGCAGACACTGATCACCCAGAGATCCGTGACCAACCGTGCTTGGAGGGTGGGGAAATGGACTCTCTCTGAGTCCATCATGGGTCGATGATACTCACGACCCATACCTACCTTACTAATCATGCCGCCTAGACCTTCTGTACAGGCTCTTTTTCCATCCAGTTTACAGTTTGACCCAGTTAGAGAAGATGCAGGTCTCGGGTATCTCCAACCCCCCAGACGCCCCACCATCTTTGTCTTCTCTTCCCTCTGCCCTTGTGTTTCTGCCCCCTGGGCTTCCCTCCACGAAGCAGTGCTTCATTAGGCTCCTCTAGCTCCTTAGTGGTTTTGCTGCTCCATAGGCTCCTTCCCTGGTGAATATCATTCACGTTCTGTTCAATTTGGCTACTCCTTCTTACATTTTTTCTTGACATTCTCCTTGTGCTGGGACCATGCCACCTTCTTCTCAACTGTCATTGACTGTTGGGCCTCCCTGGGCAGGCACTCAAAGGAGCTTTAGTGGGGAGAGAGGTGCAGAAGGAGTGGCCAGGAACTGCCCAAGGTTCACAGCCATCCAGTTCATCCCACCCTTCCGGGGGAAATCATTCTCACCCAAACCTCCCTGAGTCCTGCAAGACCCCCGCAGCTCTGTTTGCACCAGGCCCAGCAGCCACGAAGCCTCAGCTCGGGGAGAGGCAGTTTGAGGGAGTGCTTGTGAGAGTCGCTGCTGGCCTTCCATCAGCCTGAGAATAAAAGATTCCCAGTAAGAAAGCCCAAGGAAATCTTCACTGTGGACGTCAGGGTGAAGGGGGGAAGGGTGTAGACCAGCTTCACACCTTACTATCTGGCTTTCTCCCCGTGGAGCTCAACTGCAGAGTCCCCAGGAGAGCTGCCCACCTAGGTGGCGTGATCTTAGAGTCACTCCAGGCACCTCCCTGATGGCCACTCGTTCCATTTTGCCTCTTGCCTTGACTCTTGTTGATGCTTGGCCTGGAACCCAGCCCTGGCATTTTCCCTTCTCTCCACATGTGTGCTTCCGACCCACTGTGGCTTCCAGAGCTCAGGATCCAGTTCCTCTGTGCTCCTACTGAGTACTCAGCACTGGCTCCCAGGCCCCCCACGCTGCTCAGCCTTGAGAGTCACCATCATCACCCCCTCCCCATCCCATTCTTGTCCAAAGCAGAGAAGGGATAATTTCATCTATGGTTTTCTTAAAAAAAAAAAAAAAAGATCATAGGCAGAAACTAACAAAATACTACCAGCTCATTTGTGACAGTCAGGTTGTTTTGTTGCTATTTTCTCCTTTGGGGAGAAATGATAAATGTTTTATGCTTAGTTTTCAATCATCACCAGATAAATTTTCTCACTTTACGGCTTTTGACATGGACACATATATCTTGGTTTTAAGTTCTTCTAGGTAGTCCCCATTGTTTATTAGGATCGTCCCCTATTGACACCTCACATTGTATTTGTTTATTTCTGTTACATGTGAAGTCTGCCGCCCAGTGGGGAAGGCCTTTCAAAACAAACCATTTAATTATCTCCCTGTGGAAAGGTGTGAGCCAGAAACAGGGAGTGTCAAGAGACCAAGGGTAAAACTGGGCTTGCCCAGACTCTGCCCAGAAAATTAGGTTGCACAGGGCAGAGAAGCAAGCCTGTCCAATTTTTTTTGCAGAGAGTGAGAAGTAGAAAACAGTTTTAAGGCAGAAAAGCTATGTCATGGTCACTTTCCCTGTTGCTCTTGCAATGAGTGTGTTCAGTCCTTCTCAGGAGACATAATCAAAGTTAAGTTCATAAATGTACTTCCTGCCCAACTGTATTTTTTGTCACAGTACCTATGCAAACTCTCTCCCCCGATGGACACGTCTTCATGTCTTCCCAAATAGAAGAGGCCCCAAAGTTAGGGTGTCATTGAATCAAACCTCTACAAGCATACTTCCCAGTCCAGAATTTTTAAAATATAATACTTATAATAGCCTTAGACTCTAGAAGTTGGTTAATTTTTATATAGTGTCAACCATCAATGTCACTAATACGTGTATTAGACACAGGTAGACAAAGTTCAATTATCATTTTACCCCTGAAATGCTGAATACTTAGGAGGAGACAAGCCACTAGCAAAAAGCTTAGTACCACCCTTTCGAAAGACTTTTAAAATGACCTCCTTGAAATAATTTTGTTTCTGCTGTATAAAAGAAGATTTATGTTTAATGAAGCTTTTAATGAAGAAATCTCGGGAAGAGAATGCCAATAAAATCTAATTTTTAAACAAGAAAATCTAATACTGAGAAGTATTTCAATATCCTGGCCTTTGTCCAGATATAAATGAAACACACAATCCAATTACTGTTCTGCACAAAGGACAAAGTAACATTAATTTTCCTCAAGATGGTTATTAAAGAGATAAACAGTATGTTTTCCCCTTATTATGTCAAGGATATGTTTGTTCCCAAGCCTGTTTGGCTACACTTACAAGACTGTTCTGTCATTAGCTCATATCTTTTGGCAAAGATGAGTCTGAAGGAATTGGTGGATTGTTAGTGGCCTCAGAAAAGCTTCTTTGTTCTGGAGGGTCTTTGAAGTCGGCTCTCGACCATTTCTGTTCAGCCGCACAAAGCCAAGATTCTTAGGACTTACTCTTTTAAAAACATTTACCTGTTCACTCAAAGCTGGAGTTTGTTCTTGTTCTAAGAAGGAGTTAAATCAAAAGAATAAAGTGGAGAGGGGCAAAAATATTTTTTATAGAACATGAAAAACAGCACCAAAAATAAAGCTTGAAGGGAAGCAGATCAAAGAGAGTAGCTCGAACTATAAAGGAACCAGAAAATTGCAGAAATAACAGTAATAGAGAAACAAATTGATGGGCATCAAAATGAATGCAAATAAGGAAAGGGAAAGAAAAATTAAATATACATCAAAGACAGAAAGTAGAAAAATAGGAAAGTGTACTCTATTGTTTTTATTTGTAATTAACGTTGGTAATTGTATTAGCTATGTTACAAAAACAAGTACTGTTTTAAAAGACAATCAACAAATAATAAGTGGGTGTATTAAAAAACGAGTCTTTTATTAATAGGCTCAAACATGCATGCGTGTGACAATTGTATATTTCTCCCTTTAGACAAACACAGAAAGTACCCTAAACACAAAAACAATGGAAAGCATTCTCCCAATTAAAATACAGTAGGCTAATTAAGCACACACATTGATGGCTATGTCTTACTAATCTCTAGAAGTGTGCCTTTTACAAAAATGGAAACTATATTTCATTTGTAAACATTCTCAATATGTTCCCAAGCTTTGGACAAATGTTCATAAAATCAGGGAATCATTTCCAAGAAGGTAGACAGAATGAAAATAAATATATCTTTGTCACATTTAGCTGCTTTTTAGATAAACACATATACTCAGCCTTCTGAATTTGAGTATCAGTTGTTTTTAATTAACTGAATAAAATGATTTTCCTCAGGCCTTCGATCTTTGATCTTACAATTCAGAGAATAGTTGTTGTTTGCTACTTTTGACTTATCTGCTAACTTCACCATCCTTTGCATGTAATTATATAATCCATTACCACAAAATCTTTAAAAGTTTTGGCCTTTTTTTTTTTTTTTTGTAACTTCAATAGAAGTGTTTCTTTTTTCTTGAAGGAAAAAATAAAGAATAGAAGAGTACTACCATTTGTTAGAACAGTTCAGCCCAACCCAACCAAGAAGAAAGGTGTCAACTTACCATATGACTGGGGGCTTCTAATCCATATTGCATGAGTATATTTTAAACCACCCATTGTTTTCAGAAATGTGAAAATACCTTTATACTAAATCGAGTAAATGTGTCCATCTGGAACCACATTTGCTTGTGTGCACACCCTTCAATTCTCATTTGTATGTGCATATGTGCAAAATGTTTTTAAATGGTATTTTTAAGAAATTAGCATTCTGATTATAGCACACAGGGTCCTTAATCTAACAGGATATCCTAAACATTCATTATATGACTAAAATGTTCAGAATATTCAAAGAAATAGACTTAAATGGAAATACAACACATGATAAATTATAGCTTCATGAGAAAAACTAAGCCACCATAAACTTATGATGGGGGTATTGTCAGCATATTTAAATAACTCCTCCCCACAAAAGGGCAACCAGCTCTCTGATTATAATGAAATGAAGATTCAAGGAAAATTACTGGAATGATCCCATTTGTGGTAGGGAGTATTAGGGTGATGGGTGAATAAAGGGTGGTTTTATCATTACTCCGCAAAGTTTCTTTGATGGTATTATCTAAAATTTTATGACTTACAGAAAAATATTAGGTTATTTATATATGAAGGTGTATATGTTTTAGTGTTTTATTAGGGCGGAAGAGAAGACAGGGTTGGCAAAAAATGGCTCTACTGGGACCCGATGCTACAAGTCAACTGCTTTCATTCTTTCTCCCTATTTGACTATAAACCTCTCAAGGGCAGCAACATTATCCCCACGCCTCAGACCTAGCACGATGCCAGTAGGAGCAGGTGCGAGGCCCAGGGGAATGATAAGGAAACTGGGCAGGAGTTCTAACAGCATGGCTCTGGCCATCAAAGAAAATGCAATTGGTGGAAAGTGGGCAGGAAGAGAGAACAGTGAGCTTTGCTAGGGACATCTGCAGCTTGTGATGCACTAATGAGTAATCAGGAGGCAGAGAAAAGCAATGTCGTAGGCTGCTACAAATTAACTGGGAGACGGGTTAAAAAAAAACAAACAGCTGACCAGCACAATTATCATCTGCACTTATGAAAAAAAGAAGGTATTGTACAAAATATAATTATGTGATGAATAATTTGGAGGCATTTCTAATGAAAAACACTCCCTACAAAGGATTAACCAGGAGTTGTGTCCATTGTCAGACAGAGTTTGTAGCGCTCCTCCGCTTCCTTCTAAGCCTCCATAAATCCACGAGAAGCTTCTGTTTATCGATTTTATTTGCAGAATGCACTCAGGGTATAAAGTAATTTGATTTTTTTTTAAATGGGGTTTAGGGTCTGCCCCTACAGGGTTATAACTTACCAAGCATAAAAGCCAACACATAAAAACAAACATACAATTTAAAGAGAGAAGGGCTCAGGGCGGCAGAACCTGGGAATTCAGCGAGGCTGTGGGATTACTCCCGGGCGCACCCCCACGCCCATATATCTGCTGGGCTGCAATCTCCTGGTGGGTGATATTTGGGTTGCCTTTCATGCGCAGCATCATGAACTGTTTTTGAAAAATGCACCAACTCCACAGAGGAGAGCACAATAGTTATTTAGCAAACATGGCGAGGGAAAGGAGGATTTTCTTTACTGTTTATCAGAGCTAAAAATAATGCTGTGAAGGTTAGCCATCTTAGCAGCTTGTGTAAAATTTGTCCTTTTCTCATCAAAGTCCGGACTGATCAATGCCATTAGCATTGTCCCCGCTCCAGCTCCCCAGGCAGGCGGGAGCTCCGTAGCTTGCAGGCTGTAAACTGGAGAACAGCACTTTCCCTTTTTGTACTTCTTTTGCAGACAATCTTTCTTTTTTTTTTTAAATTCTAAACAATCGTGGGTAATTAAATTTTGTAGAAGAATTATTTTTTTCTTTACCAACCCCATTAGATTTCTATTGCACTTGTCCGTTGTCTCATAAAAGAAAAAAAAAAAAAGAGAGAAACCAAAAGAAGAAAAAAAAGAGAGAGAGAAACCAACAAGCTGCCACATCTGTGCCTTCCCCACTTCGTGTGGGTTCCCCTGAGCTCTGTGACTCACGGTCTGCATTTGTGACGAGAAATCTCTGTACTTGGGATCATAGATGCCGGGGAGGGTAAGCAAGGCAAGACAGAGAATGCTGTACGTGGGGGCCGGTGATGCTCAGAGAGCCAGTGAAGGGCTGACCTGTCCGCCTTCACTGAAGGTAGATGAAAATGGCCTCTGGGAGATTTTTTGGTGATCGCATAACCATGACAGCCATGGACCCTCAGTACAGAAAAGTGTGAACTTGGCTGATGCAAGTGTAATAGCCACAACTTCAAAAGAGGCAGGAGAGCTGCGAGCTGCTGGGACGCCAGTACACCTGGCAACCAGCAATCAGAATCCTTTGAAATGGAGTCTTAAAGGCAGAGCATCAAAGAGCACCGTCAGGTTCTGCAAACAGTTACTGTGGCTGCAAACGAAAGGGCAGTCTTAGCCTGTTGGGAATGGGCCAGTGAGCAATCTCTTTGGTGACATCTACTCTAATGGAAAAATATCACCACCCATAACAGCATCTTTGAAATAGATGCAAGGATACCTCTGGGCCTCAGACACAAAGCAAAGCGGTGACTCCTCACCGGAAAGGGTCTTACCTGGCCCCATCTATCATTCAAAACGTTTTCAGTCCAGAGCTCAAAAATCACAGTGCTGATCCTGGTGAGTCTACAGTCACCTCGGGGTTAGCACCTCACACCTCAGCTTCTGTTCAGCTTTGTGGGGCAGGCAGACCCCAGCATGGCATAATATGGAGCAGTAACGTAAGATGAGGGGCCTGGGGGCTCACGTGCACCACGCACGGCGCCAAAAGCTGCACTCACAATGTCTGGTCTAACCCTTCAGAGACTCTAGGGGGCAGGCACTGTGATTGTCCCCGCTGTATAGATGAGGGTACAGGGGCTGTGAGAAGGTAATCAACATGCCTAAAACCACCCAACACCAATGTGCCCAAACCAAGAGCATTGTAACCATTGCCTTTTGTCTCCATAAGCACCTTGAAATCACTTCCTGAAGTCATCAACTCGTAACTTTCAGTAGAAAATATTTTTCTGAAAAAGTGCTCCCTTGAATTTATCTGTGGGAATATCTTTGAGAGTAATACTTAATATATTTTGAACATATTACCGTTTATAAATTAAGAAATGACGTTCCTTTGAAGTCAGAGTTTGGAATGGGATCAAACCCTTCATTTCTACTATGGATGCCACGGTCCTAGGACACACAATTAAAATGTAGCCATGACACAGGGCAGAGGACAGGTTAACTCCTGTTAACAGACACAGGTATGCTGGGAAGAACTAGGCTATATACACGTAGGCAGTTCCCAACCAAAGCCAGGTCTGAATAAACAGACGCGGCACAGTGGGCTGGTCCAGTGGTCTGCAAAATTTCTCTAAGCCAGCGCTTCTCAACACGTGGCTCACGGAACCACATGTGGGGTCCTTGCTAACCATGCATTCACTGAATTTGACCCTAGGACACTAACGATCTGCTTAGATGATTTCAGGCGCACAAAAGTTTGAGAACTTTCAATCCAGACTAGAGTAACCAATTCAGCTTATTCCAGAGACTAGAAAAAATGCTATAAGGACTAGTAATATTCAAGACAAGAGGAAAAAAGACATGTTCTCTGTAAGTCTCTATAGAGACTGAGATGTCACACCTTCCAGATACAATCGGAACCCCTGCACAGACACCGTGTTTATATGTAAACAGAGTCACAAGGGATTCCAGCATCCCTGGGACAGTCACTCTATGCAAAAAAAAAAATCTCTTTAACCCAGTTTCTGGAATGTCATGATGAGTGACATCAACATTTGGGGGACTACATTTTCAGCAATGTCTTTTTCCTTTGCAGCTCTTCCTTCTGATCTTCTTTGAAAATTAATGTAATTCCAACAGGAGAAATTAATTGAGTTGCTATTACTTTAGGATAAATTTCATTATCTGTAAAAAAGGCAGGGTTGAACAGGATATTAGTAATAACTAACCCTTTTAATCCTTTATGAACACATCACCTCATCTTGCTTTCCAAGGAGCACACAAGGTGGCTGTGGTCGACACCTGCAGAGGTGGAGGTCAGTCACCTTCCCGAGACCTCGCAGATGGTAATCAGCACAGCCATTCATTCATTTACTCAACAAGCATGTATTACTGAGTGCCTACTTTATGCAGGCACTGTTCCAAGTGCTGGGATAAAACAGATCAGGTTCCTGCTCCCAGGGAGCTGCCAGTCTCATTACAGATCCAAGAGGGCACCTTACTAAACATCTAGACACCAACAAAACCCCCTCAACAGTACTGGTGGCCCCTTCCAGCCTCAATCCTCCTGGCTCTGCCTATGTGATTCAGGGCATAGAGGGACTCCGCAAGCCTGTGAGAGAGCACGACTCTGAAAGTACAGAAGGGGAACGAATCCAAGAAAAAAGGATATGGATGGAGAAACACAAATTAACTCCACAACCACAACTGCTTCACTAATTTGGCAATTGCCTTGGCCTCTGGCTGGCCTGGCCCAGGTGACACTGTCCCCCTCTCCCCCCGCAGCAGCAGTATTGGCGTGTTCTTCTGCGGACCCAAAGCTCTCTCAAGAACACTCCAAAGGATGTGCCGCTTATATTCCTCAGCGGACCCCAGGGGCGTTCACTTCTATTACAATGAGGAAAGCTTCTAGAGTTTGCAGGTAAAATCCATGCGTCATCCAGGTTGGGCTGGGAAATGTTTCCCATAAAGGGCCCAGGGGTAATCATTTCAGGCTTCGTAGACCATACCGTCTCCATCAGTCCTAACTACTTGGGAGGCTGAGGCAAGAGAATCGCTTAAGTCCAAGAGTTTGGGGTTGCTGTGAGCTGTGACACCACGGCACTCTACCCAGAGGGACATAGTGAGACTCTGTCTCAAAAAAAAAAAAAAAAAAAAATTTCAAAAGTCATTCTTAGCTCACGGGCCATCTGAAAAGAAGGGTGGGCTGGATTTGCCCTACAGGACGTGGCTTACTGACCCCAGACACGGATCATCTTTCCTGAACTTGTTCTCAGGTCTCACATTCCACCCAACGTGGACACTCACACTGGGGCTTGGCCAGAAGTCTCCTTCAGAACTCACTTCACATTTTCATTACCCTGATGGCAGAGACACCTGCCTTCTATCCAAACCTGACCTTTTCTGCCTTAAACTTAAGTCCCTTTCTGCTCTTGTTGATCCACTATAGATATAAACTATAAAATTAGCAATAGAGGTCATCTTTCACAAAAATCCTCTATAAACCTGAAAATGATAATGAAACCACCCCTTATCTCTGCCTTTACGAAACAGTACTGAATTGTTGACCTTTTGACCTAGAAGATATATATTTAAGTCCTTCAATCATTCTTGTTGCTCTTTTTCAAATTCACCTCCTTTTCTTCACGTTCTTTTAAAATGCATAGACTAAAATGAGACATAGTTTTCTCCGGAAGCATGGCTAATACTGAGTAGAAGGGATTTTTTAAAATCTTACATGCCATGTCTGCCTTTCTCTCTCTCTCTCTCTCTTTCTTTCCTTCCATCTTCTTATTCATTCCCTCCTTCCCTCCTTTCTTCCATATTTCTTTCTTACTGTCTTTAACAATTACTTTTGATTACTACCACATTTTGGTCTATAGTCTTCTTTGACACTGACACTCCAACTCAACTTCTACTCCACAAAGTAATGAAATTTTTTTGTTTGTTTCAAATTCCCATTGAGTCCATTCTTTCCATATCATGCACAGTATTCCTCACATCTTGGAGTTTTCTCTAGTGGTTAATTTGGGGGGAATTTTTATTTCTAATAGTTCAAGACTGTTTTGAAGTTTAGCCCCAGATACCAACACTAGTAACTTAGTATTATCTACAGATTTAATTAGTGATATCTCTAATTTTTTGTCTAGGTTTTCAATCAAGTTATTGACCCTGAAGAACTCCACCAGGAATTCCTGTGACTGCCTGTTAACATGAGCACCCAGTTGGGAATGGGGCAATGATAACTTAGCACGGAGAATAGTGCACCATACCGTGCTTTTCTTACCTTATAAACAACATGGCATATGCAATATAACAAAAACATTTACTGAAATTAAAATACAGCATGTTTTTCGAATGCTTCTTATCTTTGTGGACTGTCATTATGCCATAAAAGAGAATTAAATAGATCTGACATGATGTGTTTTTACAAAGTGAGGTAGCCTCTTTCAAGTATTTCTATAATCATTTCTTTTACTTTATCCTCAAATATTGATGCTAATTCTATGATTCTTATGATATTAATGTTGATTCTGTAAGTTAGCTGTATGCCCTGATGTTTCAACAATGACTTTTACTAACTCTGCACTGGGCATTTCTTAGTGTCTTTAAGTATTATTGCTTGATGCATGTAATTCAAACTCTACTAATTTTAATAGACCCAGTGTTTCTATGTAATTATTTCTCCCATTTATGTTTGATTCAGTCTTTACAACTAGAAATTTATGCAGTCAAATTTAATCTTTACCTTAGCAGGAAAATTAAATGCATTAATTTTTTTTCTCTTGGTCCTATTTAATTACACTGTATTACTTTTTCCTTCTGCCTATTTGAAAATAAAATGTACTTTTTGGTCATCTAATTTTGTCCAATAAATTAGAATTTGCCTGTCCTTAAACATAAATTTTGACGTTTGACTTTTTTTAACCTCTGGGGATGCTGTTTGCACCTTCTTTCTTGCTTTGACCTTCATGCTACTTCCCAACATACTATATAAACTCTAACCCATCCAGATAGGAAAAAATGTTTAAAAATCAGTAAATTTCTTTAATGCAGCAATAACCAAATGGAAAATGTGGATTTTTTAAAAAACAGGAAATAGTCTATTGAAAATAGAAACAAAAATGTAGCGAATCTATACATTGCTAAATGCAAGAATTATGCAATATAATTTGACAAATGGACATTTACAGGGAAACCTTAAAAATGAATAGAAGTAGCATGTTCCTATATAGGAATATTGAATATTACTAAAGATATCAATTTGCTGCAAATTAATTAATAGGTTAAATAAAATTTCAATCAAATTTTAAATTCCCTTTAAATTTTTTGAAAGGGTAGATATTCCAAATTTTCTCTAAGAGAATATATGAGAAAGAAAGATGCAAAAGGAACATGACAAAGAAAAGAAACAAAGGGAAGAAGAAAAGAGAGAAGGAGAAAAAAGAAAAGAACGGTAAGAAAAGGAAAGGCACTTGTAATCCTAGCATTCTGGGAGACTGAGGGAGAGGGTCCACTTAGCCCTGGAGTCTGAGGCTGCAGAGAGCTATGACACAGTGTAGTCCAGCCTGCGTGACAGAGCAAGACTCTGTCTCAAAAAAAGGGAAAGAAGGGGAAATTCCATATCCAGAATCATCCTCTGTCATGAAGCAGAAGACCTTCAAGCAGCCACAAAGACAAAGGCAAATTACCTACAAATGAACATCGGTCTGACAGCTGCCTTCCCCAAAGTATCCACAAAGAAGAGATGATAGTAAAATAGCACCTTCAGAGTGCAGAGGGAACACAACTATCACTTGAGAATTTTGTCCTCAGTGAAATTATTATTCAAAAGTGAAGGCAAAATTTAGACATCTCCAAACAAAAGAAAACTGAAATTTATCACTATCAAAGAAAATGAATGATTAGTTCAGGAGATTTTTTTTTTTTTTTTGGTCAGTAAAACTAAAATACTGAACAACAATAATATGAAAAGATGGGAGAATTAACTGGAATTAAGGTATTCCAACATCCATAGTATTGTTCAGGAGGATGAAAGAAATGTTGAATAAATGCAGCCTTTGTTAAATTCTCTAAGTAAATTAAGAGGGATAACCTTGAATAAATTCATTGCTCACCACCATTCCTTTTAACATAATTTCTCTATTCTTGAGTTTTTATTGAGCCTAAGCTACTAAATTGTTTGATTGTCAAGCAATATGTTTTAAGAAGGGCTCCTCATGCTCCGTTCCCTGAGTTTACTCGTATTTGAGAACGTCTGCCTATTGCTTTTTTACTCAACTGGTATTTGGCTGAATATAGTTTTCTGGGAGCGTATTTTCTTCCTCTCAGAACTTTGAAGACTCTCGTGCTTTATAAACATTGCCATGGAGAAGTCTGAGGCCAACTTTATTCTCTCCCCTTTGTAAGTAAAGTACTTCTTTTTGCCTGGATGCCTATATAATTCCTTGTTGTGTACCCATTACTACGGTTAATTTTAGAACTTTTTTTTTTTTTCATTTTAAAAAGAAAATTCATATCCATTTCTTCTCAACCGCCCCATGCTTAGTCTATCCCTAACCTACTTTTTGTCTCCAAGAATTTGCCCATTCTGGATATTTCCTATAAATGAAATCCTACCGTATACAGTCTTATGTTTCTGGCTTCTTTCATTCAGTACAATGTCTTCAAGATTCAACTCTGTTGCAGCACTTCATTCCTTTATTGTTAAACCATATCCCACTGTGTGAGTATGCTACATTTTATTCATTTGTTCACAGTTCGATGGACATTGAGCTGTTTCCATTTGGGGATCATCATAAATAATGCTAAACATTCACATACACGTTTTTGTGTAGACCATGTTTGGATTGTAGCCTGAGTATTTCATGTCTTGTCACCTTTTCTGTAGCCTGAAAGATCAGCAGCTGGGATAGAAAGTGTACAAGAGAGGAGGGAAGCTGGGCTTGGGCGGTGTATAGACTGCACTAGATTCCCTAGGCTCTGTCTTCCAAGGTTTCATGGATTGTCCTGTATCTTAGTTCACTTCAACTAATTGGGTCAGGAAGGGAGTATATACTGAAAATACCTCCAGGCTCTGAGCCCTTTTCCTAATTAAGTGAGAAACTTGGATTCTCCTCATCCAATAGAGAAAGTCAGGTCCTTTGACTTCCTTCCTTATTCATCCATATCTTCCCAACAGAAGAAGGACATGTCTTCATGTCTTACTGGCCATGTTTCCCCATACTCCTGGCATGAACACAGCCCTCCTCACCTGGCTAACCAGCCCCTCCCTCCTCTGAAAACAGATGTTTTCCTGGCTGAGCATGTTTTCATCTCTGCAGGCAACCTCACTACCATATAATCTAACATGTCTTCTTGTAGACCTAACAGCTATTTTCTTCATGCTAGATTTTTTCTTTTCTCTTTTCTTCAATTCTTACATTGTCCACTCTATTAATTTTCATAAGAGTATCTGCAACCCTCTAAATTGCTCTCTGCCAATTCTTTCCCTCAGATTAAACAGAAGAAGAGCTGCTCTAAGAATTCTTTATCAATTCCTTCAAATTATTATAAGAATTCCTAATTGGTCTTAAAAACAATAGGTCAATAATGATCTAGTACAGGTCTAGGGATTCAATGATGTAATCCCCTAATTAAGGAAAGGAACACCATTACATATTTATACATTTCCCAAATCACCAGTAACCTACCTTAGAAGTCAATTTCACTGTGTTTTAAATGTTTCAAAGTATAAGAACACCACCAAAGAATATAAGGTGTCAACAAGTAATTCTAACAAGGTACATGAAACTTTTACCAAAAAGAAAATTATGAAACTCGATGAACCAACCTTCTCTGCCCCATGCTAACATGAATAGAGGTGCTGCCCCTTCATTTCCCACCCCCACCCCACCCCAGTGACTGTGGGATGGAGACTTGTCAATCATTCCTGCCTGTACTTAGTAAATATCTAAATATCTGGCAGGAGCTACAGAGCATGTATGTTTGTGATAGGAAGATTACAGAGAGAAGGGAGCTAAAGACAAGGATTCTCAAATCTATTCATGAAGTCCTGGGTGGTTTCCCAAGAGGCCAGTGTGTGAAACCAACCAGAATCAACATAGCCCATGCTCTGAGAATTGAACTCTGATGAGGAATGCTGCCCAGGCTTCAGACTGGCTTCTGGGTTCCATGCAAGTGGGGCACACCAAAATAGCATTGCAACGCTTAAAAACTAAGTTGATATTTGAACCACAAACCACAAAAGTGGGCCAGGGTGTGTGTTCTGAACTTAAACCTGCTAACTGCCAACTAAAATAGAAGATCTAAATAAGAACCAGAGTGTCATAACATTATCCTCAAAATGTACAGGACACAATCCAAAATTTTTGTCATATGAAGAACTAGGAAAACTCAACTCAAAAGAGAAAAATCAACAGATGCCAACACCAAGTTGACACAAATGTTGGAATTATCTAACAAGAATTTTAAAGCAGCTATCATAAACACATTCCAACAGGCAATTAAAATCACTTGTGAAACAAATGAAAAAATAGTCTCAGCAAAGAAGTAGAAGATAGGAAAAGAACTAAATGCAAGTTTTGGAACTTAAAAATATACTAACTGAAAGAAAAAACTCACTAGATGGATGCATAGAATAATTCCCTACACACACACACGCACATAAAAAGTGTTCACATCCTAATCCCCAGAACCTGTGATATGTAAGGTTATATGGTAAACTGGAATGAAAATTCCAGATGAAATATGGTTGCTTTGAGATGGGGCCTTTGAGATGAAAAGATTCTCCTAGATTACCTGGATTGTCCCAGTGTTGTCACAAGGATCTTTAAAAGTGAGACAGGGAAACACAAGAGTCAGTCAGAGTCAGAGAAGGAAATATGATGATAGAAGCAGAGGTTGGAATGACAGATCAATGGCTTTGAAGATGGAAAGGGCCTCGAGCCTAGGAATGTGAGCAGCCTCTAGAAGCTGGAAAAGGCAAACAACTGTAACCTCCCCGAGAGACTTCAAAAAGTCCCACATCCCTGCCAACAACTGGATCTTAGTCCAGTGAGATTCATGTAAAAATTTGACCTAAAACAAATGAAAGATAACAAATTTTGTATTGTTTTAAGCTGCTAAGTTTTTGGTAATTTGTTATAACAGCAATAGATAACTAATACAGATCCAAAGTTATAAATATGTCCATTCTCTTTATTATAATCAATTAAAGGTAATGTCAAACAAATTCCTAAAAATGTTTTTCACAAAACTTAACAGGCAATTTTTTTCAATGTATATAGAAGAATAAAGTGATAAGAATAACCCATTTATTTACTTTTGTTGTTGTTTCCAATTGTCAGTGAGGTCTTCTTTGTAAATTCTTTGCCTAAGCTAATACCCAAAATAGTTTTTCCAACGTTTTCTTATGGTTTCATGCCTTACTTTTAAATCTTTTCTCCATCTTAAACTAATTTTTGTGAATGGTGGGAGATGTGGATCCTGTTTCATTCATATGCTTGTGGCCATCATGGCCAAGTCTCCCAGCACCATGTAATTGAATAGGGATTTGAGGAAATAAATTTTTTTGTTTTATAACTGGGTTCTCTGTTCTGGATGCTTTTATAACTGGGTTCTCTGTTCTGTCCATGGTTCTGTGTCTCTATTTTTGTGCCAATGTCATGCTGTTTTGGTTACTATAATCTTCGTAACCAAAAGTCCAAAAGCAGTTTAAAGTCTAGTAATGTGATGTCTCCCCATTTGTGCTTTTTTCTTAAGATTGCTTTGGCTATTCAAGCTCTTTTCCAATTCCAAAATGAAGCACTGGGTTAAATTAAAAGTCTTCTGCACAGCTCTGGAAATAAACAATAGAGCAAATATACAACCTACAGAATGGGAAAAAGTATTCACAAGCTATACATTTAAGAAAAGACTAATAACCTGAATCTACAAAGAACAGAAGTAAATCAGCAAGAAAAAAATTAAAAAGTGGGCTAAAAATATGAACAGATGCTTTTCAAAAAAAGATAAATAAATGGCCAAGAAACACATGAAAAAATATCAACATCCCTACTCATCAGGGAAATGCCAATTAAAACCACAAGGAGACACCACCTTACTCCAGTTGAAAACTCTCTTATTAAAAGAGTCCAAAAGCGGGGCGGCACCTGTGGTTCAAGGAATAGGGCGCCAATCCCATATACCGGAGGTGGCAGGTTCAAACCTGGCCCTGGCCAAAAACTGCAAAAAAAAAAAAAAAAGTCCAAAAGCAGGAGATGCTGGCATGGATGCTGAGAGAACAGAATGCTTCTACCCTGTTAGTGGGACTGCAAATTGATACACCCTCTGTGGAGAACAGTATGAAGATTCCTCAAAGAACTAACAGTAGACGTACCAGTCAATCCAACAATCCCACTAGTGGGTATTTACCCAAAGGAAAAGTAGTCACTTTATCAAAGAGACACCTGCACTTGAAAGTTTATGGGAGTACAATTCACAATTGCAAAAATGTGGAATCAACCCAAGTGTCCATCATTTCATGAGTGGATTTTAAAAACAAGGTTTGTGTACTGTGAAATACTACATAGCCATGAAGAAGGATGAATTAGGGTCTCCTGCAACAATTTGCATGGAACTGGAAAAGTGTCCATTATCCTAAGTGAAGTGTCTAAAGAATGGAAAAACAAACAATGCATGTACTCACTATTAAATTTGAACTAACATGTGCACAGAGGGAAGTAAAACTCAACAGAAAACCAGTAAAGGGAAAAGGGAATGAGAGGGTGGGAGAAAACCTACCGAATGGGCACAGGGAACACTGGGTGACGGGCACACTTATAACCTTACGAAGCATAACAAAGGGGACACATGTAATCAAAACATTTGTGCCTTTGTAATATTTTATAATAATAATAAAAAAAAAAGGATGTGGGGCAACAGGAACTGTCCTACGCTAAAGGCACACATTTGCACGGCATTCTGGAAAACTGATTGCAAGCATCTGTATCCACTAAAGGTGAACATACATCTGCTACTCTATATCCCACTAAGTCTACGAATTCTCTCCTCCTTACAGGCTCCATATATGTAACATACTCTCACAAAAAGACACGCACAAAACATGCATAGCAGTCTAATTGGTAGTAGTACCAAACTTTAAAGAAGTTGTGTGCCCACCAACAATGTAATAAAAAAGTTATTAATAAAATAGAATACTATACAGCAATAAGTAAAAACTAACATTGTTCACAAAAACATAAATGCATATTGAAAATAAGTCAGACCAAAAATTAAAACATGCTGTATTACTCCATTTATTTAAACTTGAAAGTAGGCAAACCTAATCTCTCGTGTTAGAAGTCAGAGTACTGGTTACTCTTCGGTCAAGGTATCACTTGGATAAGAAGGAAAAAGGGAGGAGCGTAAGGGGTGTTATTTCGTATATTGATCTATAAAATGTAACGTGGCTGTGTTCATTCTGCCATATGATAGTGTCTCCAAAAGATATCCACGTCCTAATTCCTGGAATCTATGAATTTTACTTTATATTTGAAAAGGGGGTCTTTGTAGACATGATTAAAAATATTTTAATGTGGAAATTATCCTGGGTGACCCCGCTGGGCCCCAAATGTAATCACAAGTATCTGGGGAGAGGGAGGCTGAGAGCACACACCTAGGTAGGGAAGGTGATAAGATGGCAGGGCACAGAGAGAATGAAGAGGTGGGCCTTGAAGACGGGAGCAATGTGGCCACTAGCCAAGGAATCCTTGCAGACCCCAGAAGCTGGCAGACACAAGGAAAAGATCGTCCTCTGGAACCTCTGGACAAAGTCTGTTCCTGATAACACCTTGATTTTGGCCCATTGCTATTGGTGGTGGATTTCTGGCCCCTAAAGCTATGAGATAATAAATTTCTGAGTGAAGAAAAAAGAATAGCCCAGACAAAACTAAAAAAAGAGTCCTCAAACTTTTTTTTTTGTAAAAGGCCAGATAAATATTTTAGGCATTGTTGGTTCAATATGGCCTCTGTCCTACCTACTTCTTTGATTTTATTTAGTATTTAATTCTTTAAAAGTGTAAACTATTCTTAGCTGGGGGGTTATGTAAAAAAAAAAAAACAAAAAAAAACTATTAGCTGGATTTGACCCACCCACACACCATAGTTTGTTTTGTTTTGTTTGAGACAGAGTCTCACTTTGTCACCCTCAGCAGAATGCCGTCACAGCTCACAGCAACTTCAATCTGTTGGGCTTAAGTGATTCTCTTGCCTCAGCCTCTGAAGTAGCTGGGATTACAGGCACTTGCTACAACAACTATTTTGTTGTTGCAGTTGTCATTGTTGTTTTAGCTGGCCGGGTCCTGGTTTGAACGCACCACCTGTGGTGTATGCAGCCGGCACCCCACCCACTGAACCACAGGTGCCACCAACACACCAGTTTGTTGATCCTAGAGTTAGACCTCCCAGAATCATGAAAGAGACTCTCCCACAGCATCCATGCTTCTCTCAATCATTTGGGGGATTCAGATTTTTTAGGGCTATGCCCCAAGATACTCCAGTCACTAAGATGTCCTTGTGTAGTGCTAAGTATCTTTGGCCACAGTTGCACTGTATTGGGTTCCTGGGACCTCCATTCCATTTCTGCTTGTCTATTTTCTTCCAACTTGGGAATGAAGGTCTGAGTGTTATTAAAGAAAAAAGAAACAGTAGGAAAGAAAATGTGAGGAGTGTAGCACAAACCTCCCAAACTACAGAAACTGAGGCTAGAAGATGGGCCCAGCCTTGTGAGCAAAGACAGCTGGGCCTGTGGACGATGTGCAGGGCCTGAGAAAGAGCCGGGTCAGCCCACGGTGGACATCAACACATCCTAGAGCAGACAGGCACATCCCAGGAGGGCAAGTGCCGGGTAGTGGATCTGCACGTGGGCAGCACATTGAGTGAAGATGGTCGGTGTCACCATCAGGAAGGCACAAGGATCAAGGGACCAAGCTCGGTGTCAGAAGCAGAGGTTTCACATGAGGATGGCAAAGTAGCCAGACCCAAAGCCAAGCACAGGAGCCCAGGGGCATCGCAGGGCTCTGGGGCCTGGGAGAGGTGACTCTGGGGAAGGTCACAGGTGGAGAGAGGAAAGGGCAGCCAGGGGCTCTTCTGTCCAGGCTTGTCCGCCTCCTCCTGCCTCTGCCTCTCCTGCCTGCACCCCACCAGGCATTAATTATTTGTACTAACATCTGCAGCATGTTTTTCAGATTCACTGCTGGTACAAAGAAAGAATCACAAAATCAAGTTATGTTATTGTATTTTTAAATGGTGCATCTTTGTTTTAAAATTGCTTAAGTTTTTGAAATGTCTACCCATCCGGCATGATTAATGTGGTACATGGCGTGGAGCAGCAGAGTGAGTGGAGAATTAGAGTCGATGCCAGTTCACCTAGAGGCATTTATCTTTTCTTTTTTTCCCTGGTGCCTGCGCTGAGCCTGAGGGTATGATGACACTTTTTTTTTTTTTTTAATAAATTAAGCTTCATTTTCTGTTTTGCGTGTGTGTTAAGAACCTTGAAGGGAATGAGCAATGTCTACAGCCTCCAATACCAGCTGCCGTGGCAGGAGAGAAAGGGGTGACAATTTCCCGCAGATTCAGAATGATTGTTTTAATGGGACCATGGTGGAGGCAACCAGCACAAAGATATTGTGGTGCCAGGAAAAAGCAGGCTCTCTCTTCCCTCAGCCCCGCACTACATGATGTAACATTTAGCTTCTGGCTTAACGTGGCATCTCTGCCCTGCTTTGATTTATTCCCACTTTTGCAAATCACAGAGGTATGTTACAGGAGATGCATTGAGAGCCGTAGTTATAGTTCACGGAGGAGCAAGGCTGTAATCCCCACCAGAGGACAATCCCATTGGGGTGAGTGACCTAGAATAAAAGGAAAGAAATTTAAAAAAAATAAATAAATAAGAAGAAAGCAGGCATATAGATGTTATGCTGGGATGAAATTGTATTCACCTTGATTGAGAACTCTTTTATCATGAACATAATTTAGATCAGAATGGAAAAGAGAGCGACTAGGCTCCCTGCCTGGCCGGGAGTGCTGCTGAGTACACAGCGCTGCTGCGGTAATGGGAGTGCATGTGTAATGACGGTGTTATTGTGTTTATATACGAAAGCATTATGCTCCATCAGAGGAAATGAAAAATACCTTCATGGGTTTGCTCACTCAGCTTCTTTAGCAGAAAATGCTTGGCGGTGTGGAATAGTAACCAGTGGCCAAATACAGAGTAAGAGCTAGGCCGGCTCATCTGCTGTGGAAGTCAGACGCCCACCTGAAAAGCAGAGCGCTGACCAGACCCTGCAGCCTCAGTGTGGCTCCAGGATAAATATTCCTTTAACACAAATACGCCCACATGACCCTGTGGAGTAAAATATGCTATGAAACAAGGGTGCTGTCTGCAGGGAGCTTACAGTCCAAACCTGGCAGGCAAAGCAAGTATACATCCATCTTTAGAAATACAAGGCGGAGCCAGGCGTGGCTCAAACCTGTAATCCCAGCATTCTGGGAGATGGAGATGGGGGAGGGGGGGTTGTCTGAACTCACAAGTTCAAGACCAGCCTGAGCCAGAGGGAGCTCTCATCTCTAAAATTAGCCAGCCAAGCGTTGTGGCAGGTGCCTGTAGTCCCAGCTACTCAGGAGGCTGAGGCAAGGGGATCACTGGAACCCAGGAGTCTGAGGTTGCTGTAGGCTGTGATGCCACAGCACTCTACCTAGGGCAACAAAGTTAGACTCTGTCTAAAAAAAAAAAAAAAAAAGTACAAAGCAGAAATTTCAAATGAGTTGCTGAGATGCTTAAAATTCTAATGAAACTATTCTGGGAGTTTGGCCGTTTCCTCTCTCTCTCTAGAATGTGTGTGTGTGTGTGTGTGCACACATGTGTATTTTTATGCATGTATTTATATAGAAATAAACAGTTTTGTTTCTATACATGATATATATTATTACATTTTTCCCTAACATTTTTCAAGTTGTTATCAACTCCGCCCACACAGACACAGAGTAGGGTGCAAAGGAGATCAAAGGAAATGATCTCTGATTTTTCACTCTGAGCTAGAATTGTGCTAAATGTTTTACCTGTCTTCTCCCTTGATTCATGAAGGTTTCCCAAGAGCAAGAATCTTGTCCTAAAATTGGCATTGTATCCTCCCTACCTAGCGGGGACTTGGAAGATAGAATGTGCTCACGAAGTGTTTGTTGAATGAATAAATGAAGGGATTCTTATAGCAAATCTGCAAAGCCTGTATCATCATCTCATGTTAGTGACAAAGAAACTTAAGCTCAGGAAATGATTCATTTGCACATGGTCTCACAAATATTCACAATCATTCCTATTCAAGACTAATTAGTTCTGAGTCCAAAGACCAGCTTCTTTCCCTATACACATTGTTTCTAAAGGCAAAAGACCAAACCTGTCCTCAGAGGGCTTACAATCCTATGGGGAAACAATACTTGGCATGCCAAAAAGAATGGATGGTTCAAGGTGGTATATGATTAAGGGAAAAAAGAACTGCACACTTGGTGCTTTGACAAATGTATTTTTTTTTCCAGGCCTTTCACAAAAGCAGCTACTCACATCCATGGCTCTGTCAGTGGGGGCAGGAACATGCTTGGGTTTGTGTGACCAGGTTTTTTTACAGGCCAACATGATCTGAGAGTAAAAATATAAACAAAGAAATTTTAAAATTTACAATACCAGCTTACAAACTCGACTCTCCTAAATTCCTATCAAGTAACTCGGGGAATACTTAAAGAAGTTCTCTGTCATTCTCTTTTCTTGCACCAGCTCCCTGTGGACATTTGAGTCACTTGTCCAGGGCCAGCCATGCTCCTGACAGGGGTTAAGGATGCTGCTAGCAGGAGGCAGGACACAGAAGTGCTTAGGCACCTGGAGTCTGGGCTGAGATGCTGCAGCTGCAGTCCTGGCCGGATGTGTATCATGACCACAGTCGTGAGGCTTAGATGATATGTGGGTCGCTGTGAAAGTTTAGAGATACACAAAAACAAAAAATGTAAAATCCATGCAGATGAAAACAAATGAAGCCTTCCCAGCAGCACCAGTGAGCTGAGCAAGTTGAAACTTTCACAAGTGAATTAGAAAGGACGCTGTCGACTGTGTTTCTTGGAAGTGGAAAATGGATTGTAACGTAGTCTGTCTCTGGTGCATTAAATGCAACAATGGAGAGATCAGGAGTCTGTGCGTTAACATGGTGATCAACTTAAGTGCCATTAATGGTGAGATTTGGTTAGGGTTAGGGTCAGGATTACCCCCCAATGCGATGCCAGGTGACACAGCAATACCTAGTAGCATCTATCCTCCCTACCTAGAGGGGGCTTGGAAAAGCCTATGAAGGATTCTTGCCAAAATGTTTAACCTGACTCTAACTGGGACTAGAGGAGTAGGGTAGACGACACCACAGGGAAATAATCAAATACAGAAGGGGGGACATTCCAAAGGACGGCAGCTCTGATCCCTGCAAAGACAATGATTAGATCGGATCTTTACTTTAAAAGATCTAATCAACTGCAACATTTAATTTGATTCTGAGTTAAGCAAACAACCTATAAAAGACAGGTAAGGGGTAGAAATGGGGGAATGTGAATATAGCTGAGCATTAGATGATATTGGAGAATTGTTAATTTTGGCAAGATTATGATGTAGTAAATGTTCTATTTCTCAGAGGAGTATATTGAAATATTTAGGAGTGGACCATCATAATATCTACAACTTGGCCTAAAACACTTCCACCAAAAAAAAAAAAAAAAACAGACAAAAATACAGCATGATGTGAAGAATCTAAGTGATGAGTCTGTGGGTAATTCTTATTCAGACTCTCTACTCTTCAGCATGTAAATTTCTATACTAAGGAAATTTACAAGGATGATATAATGCATGTGAATTGACAAAATTCCTGGCACCCAGTAAGTGTTTATTAATATTGGTTTTTAATCATCATTTTTGCTTTTATTATTTGCGAGCTTCCTCACTGCTATTGATGCCTGCTGATGTTACCAGGAAGGCTGCTGCCACCTGAAGGTCAGAGGGTAGATGTTGAGACAGAGAGTCAGCGTCCTCATAGCTTCTGCCTAAGCTGCAAAAGCCAGAGTGGTAGGAGGCCTTGTGCTCCTAATCACCCAGTGTTTTGCTTTTTTCTCTTTTAGATTTTTGTTTCTCTTATTGCAGGCTTTTCCACAAGAGCTGGATAGAATGAAAGACAGGCTGTGGCCCCAACACAAGAGACACAGCTGCTGAGACACTGATGACCAAGACGGGTCTTGGGGCTGAAGCTGTCATGGTGGGGGGTGGGAGGAAGTGGACACACCTGACCACGGCCAGCTCCGTTTCCCTCCACAGACAGGGACAGGCCAGAAACCTCCCACCTCCTCTCACTTTTCTATAAGGAAGAGGGTTGCTTTCCCTTACTGGCAAGTTTGGGGGTAAATGCTACCCAGGAGCAGCTCTGTACTCTGCCTTCGCGGGCCACATGCTCCGGTCATTTCCATGTGCCAAACCTTCACGACAAAGGCACGAGTCCCAGCAGCAGGACCCAGTGGTGCTGCCTGTGCTAAGTGTAAGGTTTTCTAAATCTATATTCAAAGTGAAAGCCCCATTGCCACTCCTAAGCCATGTTTCTCAGCATCATTAAAAAAAAAAAAATGGCATTTTTTCCCCACCTTCTCTATTCCATTTTATTATTTGATTTAGAACTCAGCTGGGAGAAAAGAGGGCGTTCTGTGTCAACCTTCTCAGAGCCCAACATCCTGGACCAAACACATGAGCCTCAGAGTTTTCTATTGAAAGTAGTTCTCCGGATTCTTCACGTAAACAGATACACATTCTGCCCTGTGGCCTGTGCAGAAATGCCCAGACATGCGGCATTTTAAGAAAATACAAGTGATTGAGGATTCCTGTTCCCTGTGTTTTTAAAAAGCTCAGGAAGGTAGCTATCACTGCACATCAAACATACAGAACTGGGAAAACACGTCTCATCCGAGTCTCACACGTGAGACACTGGAGTCGGAGAGCATTCTGAGTGAAGCTGTGTGAAGTACAAAGTTGCTACCATCTCTCCTAGGCATTCTAATTTTTCAAATTAAAAAGAGGAGGAAGACAAAGCTCTGTGTGCCACAAGTGTGGAATCAGTAGGTCCCTTATTAATTAAGTTTTTGCTATGACTTGGGAAAACAGTAAAGTAAATCCTGGCGTTGAAGTGACAGCCCTCCTACTAACCATCTTGACCTCCTCTTTGCCTCATAATTTCAACCTCAGGAGGTAAATTTCCTACGAGAACACACCATCAAACTCACAAGGAAAAACAACTGATACTGTACATTTTGGTAACCCAAATAAACTGAAGACAATTATTTTTTAGATATTTTTTATTGGGGTAAAATATATGTGACATCAAATTTACCATCCTAACCCTTTTGAAGGGTACATTTGAGTGACATCAAGGACATTCACATTGTTGTGTAATGATCACTGCCATCCAGAACTCTTCATCTTGCCAAATAAAACTCGATGCCCATGAAACGGTTCTTCATTCCACACCTCTTCATCCCCCACTTCCTCTAGCCCCTGGCTACCACCATTCTACCCTTTGTCTTTGTGACTGTCCCCCGTATAAGTAGACTAATAAAATATTTTGCTTGTGGTGACTAGAGAAAATTATGTTTAAGTGGCTTCTTTTGTATCCCCTGCAGGTCACCTACGGACGTCTTATCATGAGCATATCTGCCTAACAATCCACCCAGAAATTGCACCAAACATAAGCCAGTCTATTTCACATGCAGAACACCGCATCTTTCTAATTGATTTTTGTACCTAGCAATGACCACATCAAAGAAAGCTTCTGTGTCAGAGCCTGTTTTCTTTATTTGAAGTTAAATTCACAAGGTCGGAACACTCCCAAATTTATCTAATTTGAAAATCCCCCTGTGCACCAATCTCTGGAAGCCTCCTCCACACGATACCAGCCTGGGCAGCAGACAGGAAGGAGAGGGCCACAGCCAGACTCAGAAGGCAGCCACGGACTAGAGGCAAAGTGAATGTCACAGGCAACATCACAGAGAAGTCAAACCGAAGCAAGGCTCACTTTGCATTTTCTTTTTGTCTTCAAGAATCAGACCTTACTTACGAAAAATGCACATAGACTGAAAACAAAAGAATGGAATGAGACAGCCCATGAAAATGGAAGCCAAGAATGAGCAGGGCGTGTATGGGTGTGCTTCCATCAGACAAAGTAGATTTAAGACAAAAACTGTAAAATGAGATGAAGAAGGTCATTATATAATGATAATGGGATTGATCCCACAAGAGGATATAACAATTCTAAATATATATGCACTATTGAAAATGTAAAATGAAGACATCTAATTGTGTTTAATACGCACCCTTTGTGTTTTCAGTAGCACCAGGGAGTAGAGCAATTTACCACGTGTGACAGACACGAACATCTACCAGCGAAATGTGTCCAGCATAGAAACCATACTAGGTAAATATTCTATGTTCTCCATTTTTATTATTTAATATGAAAATAAATTATTTTAATTACATCTCTCAATTTAATCATCTCATTTCTACCAACGAAGGTACCAAATCCAACATCTGAATGGAGTCTCAATTCAATTTCTTCTACATAAACAGCTTGCTTTATTTAAAACAAAAAAGTTTAGTATGAGGACCCAAAGGAAAGATCTGTCATTTTGAATAATTATTACTCTTAAGAAAAGTGACTTTGGGAATAAGAGGTCTAAAGGAGGACTGTGGACCTGAAGTGACATAGCCCATTCTGAACACCATGAAACTATCATAAGAAATAGTGTTCAGGACCCAATGATAATGTATTTCTCAAGTGGAACCATCATTGGTTGAGCATCCCTTATCCAACATATGTAGGACCAGAAGAGTTTTGGATATTGAATATTTTTTGGACTTTGGAATATTTTAATTATACTTAATTGTTTAGCATCCTTAGTCTGAAAATTTGAAATCTAATATGCACCAATGAACATATCTTTTCAGCGTCAGTACTCAGAAGGTTTCAGATTTGGGAGTGTGTCTGACTCGGGAGCATTTCAGACTTTGGATTTTCAGATTAGGGGTGGGGTATTCAACCCATATATGTAAAACTTAGAAATTAATTCTGGAACCTAGTGATTTTTGCTCATTTAAAAAAATATATGCCTTTCGGAGCCTTCAAGTCTTCTTCTGCATAGTCAAGGCAGTAATTTTCAAAGTTTCTGAGGTCCTGACAGACATAATTGCTTTAATAATCATGAAAAAAAATTAAAGAATTAAGCAATTAAAACTTTAAGACTTACCTTGATACATTTTGAGCTGCTTTAACAAAATACCACAGACTGGGGAATTTATAATGGACAGAAATTTATGAGCTTACCTTTCTGGGGGCTGGGAAGTCCAAGATGGAGGGGCCAGCATCCGATGAGGGCTGTCTTGCTCTGTCAGAAGGCAGGGGCAGAAGGGCCAGACAGCGCAGACTTGCCCTTTTGTAATAGCACCACTTTCTCTCTCTCCCATAAGGGTGGAGCCCTCATGGCTTAATGACCTCTTCTAGTTTCCACCTCTTAATACTGTTACAATGTCCATTAAACTTGAAAATGAATTTTAGAAGGGACAAAAACTCTGAACCACAGAAAAACTTTAATTTACATGAAAGTGTCATGGTCCCAGAAATGACATCTTTATATGGCGAGTATCAGACCATTGTTCATAAAATACAACTAGGATAGAGTCTCAAAATGACAGAGATAAGAATCTTGGAGGCCAACTACAGAAAATTCCTTTTCAGTTGAATATACTTAGGGCTAGACTAGTTTAGCTCACTTGGTTAAGGTCATGGAACCAGAATAAAAATTTTAAACTTCTGAATCTTATTTCAATTCTATTTTCATCTCATCAAAGAAAAATATCTAAATAGTGAATAAAAGAATTAACCTTTATTTGGAATCCAACTTATCAGAGATTCCCAGGGTCCTCTCACCCTAACCAAACTTCTCCAACATGAAGACTACTTCTGAACAGAATAAAGCTGGATTCACGGGAGGCTGTGTTGTCTGTCACCTATGTGCTAACCTGCCTGTCATGACAGCCACGGTGACCTGCTGCTAATGTTAGTGAGGACAAATGTTTAGCAATTGCAGGGAGTTAGCCTGAATCACTCATGGGCCAAACTTAAGTTGTGAGGAAAGTGTCTTCAGTCCAAGCTCCTGAAGTAGATTCTAGGAGGATTTTAAAGATAAGCAGATTTCCAGAGTCTGAATATGTAGACAAGATAACAAAATAAGGAAGAGATATGTAGAGGACCTGGATGTCTTCTGGGATAAGTAGAACCTATGTAGAGAAGGTTGGCTGCCGTCTTTGGTAAAATAGCACCAAGCTGTTAAGGATGCTTTCAAGTTTCAAAAAGTATACAGCTACGAAATGGGGAGGAATATGAATAAAAAGATAATACCTGGGTTTCCCAAGATTGCAAGAAAGCAATTGGGGAGGAGTTTTTAGGACATACCTGAAAAAAATAAGGGCAGTAAAATAAAGATACATTAATCTGAGAACTAATGGATGAGGGAAGTGATGAAAGAGAAACCTGGTATGCAAAACTGCTTCAGATCAACATTAAAGACTTTCCAGACCAAATGGCCAGATGGGAACACTTGGCAGCAAGTGACGACCACGATATAATTAGCAGGTATGGAACCGGCTAGTCTCTTGCTGCCAAACAAAAACTCTGCATAGGAAGGATATGGTGTAGGCACACAGGAGGGGATATGACTTTGTATTTTAAGACATCTTAAACAAAAACAAGCTGCAAAGCTTTATGAGAAAGGGAAATGTGTTAGAATCACTGTAGATAGAAATGCCACACTTTACTATCTAAATCAGGGGTTGGCAAAGTACCCCCTCCAGGTCAAACCCAGCCCGATGCCCGTTTCTTTCTAACCTGCGAGTTCTCATTTTTACACGGCTGAAAACAATCAAAAGGAGAATAATACTTCATGACACCTCAAAATTATGAGAAATTCTCATTTCAGTGTCCATAAACAAAATTTTACTGGAACACAGCCACGCTCATTTGTTTACGGATTGTCTGTAGCTGTTTCTACACTACATCAGCAGAGCTGAGACGTGGCAACAGAGACCATATGGCCCACAAAGCTTAAAATGTTATGATCTGGCCTTTTATAGAAAAAGTTTGCCAGCCCCTGAACTAAGTAATAAAATAGAGCCTGAGATACTAGACGGTTGTAAAGTCACAAAATTATCTCAAGTAGTTAGGTGGAGGAACTTCAGTTGTCTACACGTTAATTTGTGGAATGTCTCCACAAACGTGGAGATTAAGGTCTTGATTAAGGCAACTGCTCCCATGACGGGTCATTTTAGAATTTATAGGGAAAGGGCCCCCAAGTGATGGGTATGAACTACATAGGACATCCATGCAAAAGGATCCCGGAATACCTGAGTCTGCCAGAAAAATCAATGGCATGAGGCCCTAATTTGCAAAAGGAAATTATGAAAAAAATTGACATCAGTAAGAAAGTTGAAATAACAACCCAACTTGAAAATGACTTCAAAACATATTTTGAACGGCCAAGAATAATGGAAGCCACAGAGGAAAAGACAAAGAATTTCAAGAGCAAAACAATAACAAAACCCTTTATACTTCATCAGTAAAGCTTATGAAGAATAAATATTATTTAAAGAGTCATACGTTAAAAATAAAAAAATACGCCAAGTAGAAACATATAAGGAATGTCATCCATAGTAGATCAGATGCAAATAAAAAAAATTTAAAGTTAAAAAATAATTGGTGGATATTTCTGTGGAACCAAGCCCAGTAATAAAATCTTTGTTAGAAACATGGGAGGCGGAAAAGACAGCAAGAGAATCAATGAGACCAATTGATTGATCACCACGATATGAAATGTCCATGCCGGTCTGACAAGGAGATAGCAGAGTGAATACGTTGATAAAGGAAGGCATTAGTGACATTCTCACTCTTAAATTAACTTTTGAAGCAGATCAGTCACAGGTACAAAATCAAACAGCAATAAATAACTAGATGTCTTTGGCTGAATCAATAATGCATTTTTTCGCAATTTTCTTTTCCAAAATTGAGTAATCACTGGAAATAAATGGGCTCCACCCGAGTTTAGAAGAAACTCAAGGGTGAAATTTTGGATTCATTGAACCTTGTGTAGACAAATCAATTTAATGGAGCACTGGCAAACTAGTAATGTGACAGGCATTCATGAGAAAGAACTAAAAGATATGGCTCCCTGTGCATTTAAGAGTAAGATAATCTACAGCAATAAAAGCAAGAGAATTTCCAAAAGAGAGATTGTACCTCCTTTTTTTTTTTTTTTATATTGATGTACAAATAATAGATGTTCATAGTTTCAGGGTATATGTGATAAATTAATACATTCATATAATTTGTAAAGATCACGTAAGTGTACTTGGAATATCCATCACCTTAAATATTTCTCTTTTCTTTATGTTTGAATCATTCCAATTCTTTTCTTCTAGCTATTTGGAAATATACAGTAGATTATTGTAAACTATTGTCACCCTACTGATCTGTCTTATTTCTTGTATCAAACTTCATATTTAGACCCATTAATCAACTTCTCCTCTTTCTCCTCTCCCCTCCCTTATATTTTTAAAGAAATTTCTGGGAAAGAATCCACTAGGCACCTTCTACTTATATACTTAATAAGACTGTGACAGAATTCCATAAAAATTATGTGTATTTCATAATATTTCTTATTACAAAAAGCAATAAATGTTCTTGGTAGAAAATGTAGAATGCAGAGGAGCAATAAGAATAAAATTAGAATCATCCATAATCCATATAACTACTGAGGTCCACTATTAATAATTTGCCATTCACTATTTGGGACCAAACATAAGATTTAATTAACCCTGTGTCTTGTAAGTGGGCTGAAACTGGCTCCAACAAGGAGAGAAGGCAAGAAGAATTTTTTAAAACTATTCCAACTCACAAATGGATGATAAGACACAATAAGAGACTGTTTACAATAAAATCCTCAGGTTTGCACATGACACTAAGGTCTTTTTAATAAAGAAATATTGTGCCATTTATGCAGAGGAAACTGTGAAAATTTCACAAGACCACATATGGGAATTTTATCTGCAGAAAACTGGCAGATGAAATTCCTTATAGGCGAGTGTAAGAGAATACATTCAGGGGAGTAGAATATCAATTATCCTGAAAAAGTGACGGATTCCCAGGTTTCTAGACTACTAGGCAGCATGCTGTCATTATAAATATACCCTAAAGACAATATACCAATTCCACTAAAAGATCAAAAATGATGCAGAAACCAATATTGTACTCTCTGAAGTGATGGCCTATCCACAGCTAGAATACTCTGTACATGTCGGTCCTTCTACCTTAACCAAGGCCAAGGTGCTTCACAGAAACCATCAAAGAGGTCAAAAAAGTGAAGATGCTTCCCTGTGAGAATCAGCATTAATAGTCAGCATTCTCCAGTCTACAAAATATAAATGTGATGGCTGAAATAGAAATGAAATGAATTATATAAAACAGAGATATTTGTAGATTAACTGATTCTCCTTAATCTGAGGTCCATGAATTTTAGAAAGTTTATACTCTCCTTAAAATGGCAGGCACACTTTTTCATATATATATATGAAAATATATATATATGTGTATATGTAAATATTTATATTACAAATATCTGCATACACTTTGGCATCTACATCTATTATTTCCTCTGTTTAGTGAATGCATATTTATCAGATTCCTCATGAGGTTCATAACCTCAAAATTTTAAGAAGTGAGGGTCTAGATGGTTTGAGTGTGGCTTTCGTTATTAATTCTTGGGAGCATCCCTTGAGGCTTGAGTGAGAAAGCTTCAGAGCAAATTAAGTTGTATTTACCCCATGAAAAATAAGCATAAGGCAGTCATTTCCCTGAGGAATGCTATAGACTGAGGTTTGTGGGTGGTGCTCAAGGTAATGTTTGAGGGAGGTGCTCAGGTAGATCTCTAAGCTTCTGATGTTGGGGCTCCCTGCCTCCGAGGACTGAGGTCTGCTTTGTTCACTTTTCTATTCTCAGTGCTTAGAACAGAGCCTGGCACATAACGGGCACTCAATAAATACTTGTCGAATGGGTCAACTAATGTGCTGAACGGTTGCTATGCTTCCCCTTCTGGAAGAGAGAGAGAGAAGGGAGGGATGGACAGAAGGGCAGAGGGAGGGCGAGAAGGAGGGAAGGTGAGCACCCTGCAGTGGGAGGAAGTGTGCTGACTTCAGCACCTTAGTGAATCCATTCAGCAAGTGCTTAGAGAGCGCCCACTATGCTTCAGGCTCTGTCTAAGGTCCTATTTCCACTCAATTTTGGTGGCACTGCCAGGGGCAGTGGCCACATGAAGTCCGGGTCTATCTCTGACACATGCTGGGACAAGGCTGTTTCCCTTGTGTCCTCATCTCATGCGCATGCTTGGGCATCTTAGCCCTCACCTCCAGAGCACCTGGATCATGGAGGGAGACATGGCACCTGTCAGCCAAGAATTATGAGAATTGGGCCTGGGAAGAGCACAGAAAAAACCAACAAAACAGAAATGAAATATCAAAGCAATAAAAAGTTTTAACATAAAACTTTTGTTTTATGTTTATGAACATAAAACATGTAACTATTAAATGGAACATTATCAGGCAGATTAATTAGTTAACATTTGGAAAGTGCATTGAAGATGAAAATTGCCAAATAAGGGCTTCATATATTGAATCAATTTCTCATGTGTTATAGCTTGGTGGCATAAAAAAAAGAGCCCACTAATAGTTGAGACAACAGTTGGGCCCAAGACGAGATACCAAGGGTCTTTTGCCCTGGGAATCTGAGCCCAGCATAGCCCTGCTCCAGGATTTCAGGTAATGCTGGTTTCCCCAAGTGGCTGTGAGGTCACAGCTGCAGCGCTGCCATTCTCCAAAGCTGTCTGCTTTTGTTTGCCAATTCCCAGACCCTCTCAGCCCTAAAAACTGCTGGAAACCCCTAGTGGGAAGCCCCTAAGATCTTAGTGAAGACATTATAAATAAGCCTTCTTAGATTCTTCCAATCCTAATTTACATTTAGATTTTTGTGAACACTCCTGGATAGATGGTTCTATTCTTTCCCAATGCTGAAATATTGAGCTGTCTAGGTATTCTTGAAACACAGCATGACAAGAGCCAGAGTAAGAGCTAGGTCCAAAGAGCTACCACCAGCCCAGCTGGAACAGAAGTCCAGGAAGAGAGATTCCAAACCGGGCGGGAATCATCTGAACTGAGTTGCAAACGGCATGGGAAACCAAATTCTTTCTGTACAATGTGTCTCTGAAAACAAAAAGCCAGCCCCAACCCTTTGATGTAGTGGCACCTACCTGCCTCCACAGCATTTTTACTTTTACCAACATTTGTTTTGATTTATTTAAGTTTTATGATTCCTCCTACTTCCAAACAAAACTGAGGCAATGTATAGATTAAAACCAAGTATAAAGAATTAAAGTATTTAGGGATCAAGTGAGACAATAATACATCTCTATGCTGGAATTCATAAGACACAGAAAAAGTGTTAGCAAATCCTGGGTTCTAGCCCTCACTCTGTGCCTGACTGTGTGGTCTTGTGCAATCTTTATACCAGTGGCAAAGCAAAGTCTGTGAAACTTTTCAACATGATTTTTTTAAGTGTTTAAAAAATAGTATCTTGGCATTAGTTCATCAGGCCAGATGGGGTGGGTGAGGTTGAAGAGGAACCAGTAATGAGATGAAAGGGCCATGTAGGTGTGGGGACCAGCAGGAGGAATGGAAGAGAAAGGAGGGGACACAACTGTTTAAAGCAAACTTGACAGATCTTGGCAATTGACTGGACGTGAAAATGAGCAAGAGGAGTCCAGAATGACTGCCACCTGAGGGACCCCACTGAAAACTCCTACACTGGCCCCCTCCTAGGACAACAGCCTGAAGGTCCACCCTGCTGCCCTCAGGATCCCCAGCATGAAACCCACAGGAGTCCCTCCACTTCCAAACCCAGCCCTCTCTCCAGTTCCATCCCCTACCTGACACTGCGAGAAGCACAGAATAAACTTCTTGTCACCCTCTGCCAAAAAAAAAAAAAAAAGAAAGGAAGGAAGGAAGAGAAGAAAAGAAATTAGAACCTGAAGGAGTTTAAAGTGTAGGTAGTCCGCAATGCTGATACAATGAATTCCTGAAAAACTTCATCATAAAATACATCATTGTAAACCAGATTGTATTTTCCCATAGGAATCAGTTTATAATTAGGGGTTATATTCTTGATCAAGGACTCAGAATCCAGTAAATCATGGGTGTGATCAACAATATGCCATAAAGGAAAAGATATAACACTATAAAATTTTATAGTTATCTGAAATAGTAAAATTAGGCCCCAGGTCTTGTAAAATGAGCAAAAATAGAATATGTACAATGATTATGTAAGGTCCCTAGCCTGCCTTTAAATACATTGATCATATAAAAATACAATTCTACCTTACCATAAATGAGACTAAAAGTTAATGTATTATCTATAAGGAATATTAAACATTTAATTAACAATAACTTTATTTGCTGTCCTTGACTTCAGAAAAGTATTCAAGGGAGGTTTTGGGTGAGCTGAGCCTCCTTACAAATTCATCTGGTGAGCAGGGACCATCGCAGGGAGCAAAAGTTAGCCCTGAATTGGGTTCTATTTACCATTTTTTATTAATTGCTTAGGTAAATGAACTGGGAACATGCTAACTAAATTTGGACAGGACATTCCACGATGATAAGATCTCAGTTAAAATTAATAAGGATCATGAGTTGGAGAAGCAACAGACCTCAACAGAATGAAATTCGACAGGGAGTCAGGGTGAGAATGTAAGTTGTTGAAATGGAAGAACAACAAACCGAATGTCATTGTGATCGAGAAACACACACCCATTTACTGCACACCGCCAGGTTGGGGGAGGTTAAACTCTGGTTTCAGAAATCTACAAGTAGAAGAAGAACTAGTCAGCATAGGGGAATACAAGCTAAATTTAAAATCCTAGGTTAAAAGCGAACAAGATAGATGTAAATAGATAAGAAATAGGCACATTTTGTGGGGCTAATAGACAGGCATAAAACAAACAGTCAATAAAAGCGGGCACTGTGGGGTGGTGGGAGCCGGGAACCTGTCTGCCTGCGCGGGCAGGGCACAGAGCCCCTGCAGTGGCACTCTCTGCTGGGTGGCATCACTGTCTTCCTGCCTGGCCCTGGAGTCCCCATTTTCTACCTATATGACCCATGAGAGAATAAATTAATGCTCTGGTTTCTAACAGAAACTACTTGAGCAGGAGTCAATAGTTCTGAGCTCTGAACTTGCCTCAATCGCTCATTGCATTTGGATCTGGAGTGTGTCCCAATGAGGAGCCTCTTCCCTTCCAAACACAAAGGACCACATTTATTTCTTCTCCTGCATGTTGGGCTCATGTTTTTAGACCACCAAATCATCTTCATTAGACATTATTTCTTTTTATTTTTCCCTTGAGACAACCTTGAGTGTCAGAATATTAACTTGATATCATTATCACAAAAGCTGAATGTTGCATTTTTGTAATCTGTGTGATGTACCACCTGTAAGCATTCTTGTTTTTTAAAATGAAAATAGATCATTGCTACCCTTTATTACTTTAGATTCTGGTCTCCAGGTAAAAGCAAGACTTGATTCTATCCATGGGGTCTTCTCATCCTAACACCCTTGAAACTCTATTATTTCAGGTCAGGACCTAGAGAAATTAGGACCCAGAGAAGAGGAGGCCGGCAATTGATAACATATATTCCCAAACATATGAGATTATGGATACTTATTTATGAAATTCAGGAAAAGGGAAAATAGAAACAGAAAATAAGACAGGAATCATCCAATTCAACAGAAGCAAGAGGAATGTACATTTGATTTTTTAAAAATCTCACCAAGTATTTCCATGCACGCCACAGAATTACCAACAAGACAGTAGGGAATCACACTGTGCTCTAGAAGGTCATCCCTCATTAGCCAAAGGGCCAAGAATCCATTTCTCAGCACTCCTGATGAGAGGGATGCTGTCCTGGATGAGTAAGAGGATAAGAGAGAGAGACCCAGCAAGGTGCTTCCCAGACAGAATGATGCACGGCTGGGAAAGCCAGATGAGGTTGCCAACCTTGTCCCCAAAGAATGGAGACGAAAGGAGAGAAGGGAGAGGAGCAGAGCCCAAAGGCCACCTCTCTGGGATAGAGACCAGAGGACGTCCTGAGAATGTCCGTGTGGGCTCCAGCGGGAAAGGCCCCGGACCTCTGCACACTCCGTGTCACATCGTTGCCAGTCTGTGAGGCCTCAGGAAACCCTTTGTCATCAGAGGCCTCTGTTGCTTTGCTCCCCCATGGAGATCATCCCAATGCCTCATTTAACTTGCCAGGGATAAAATGACATCTTTCAATAAATCGAAAAGTTATTAAACTACGGAGTCATTTTGAATGTTTGTAAGACAAAGATAAACTGTCTGCAGATGTGCTGAAAGGCTGCTATTGCATGCAGCTAGAGGTGTGGCTCCCTGCAACCTTTTCAGCCCTACAACACTCTGATTCCAGAGCCGGGAGGGCAGGCTCTCAAGCCCAACACCTCCTTAGCTGCTGTGTTTAGGGAGGCAGGCCCCAGAAGGTGTGCTCTCTCCTGACAATGGTTTAAAAAAACATAGTTTCTGAATATTTATTCCCTTTAAAGTACTAAGAATGAAAGAACTCAGAAAAGAAGACAGAAATCACTAAAGAAAAAGAAATATAAAGATTTCTTAGGAACTTATGTCTAAAATGAGGAAAGAGAATAAGAAAGGAAGAAAGAAAAAGATCAAGAGAAAAAATGATTTATTGAGAAGAAGAAAAAGAGGAAGAAACTAAGCGTGAACATAGACCAACTTGAAAAGGAATAGCAGAATGTGCAAAAAAAAAAAAACCAACTTCACTGAGCACAAGAATAAAAAGCAATACCGAATAAAAGGCAAAAGAGAAAGCACTAAAATGAAAGAGCTATCAGGGAAGGGAGACTGTCGTGTAGAGATAAACTAGAGTTTTAAAAATTGGGAGGAAAAAATCCTCCAAGCATTTTTATCCAGTTAGCCAAGGAAGAATGTGAATTCAAGAGAAAAGAGGAGATAAGAAAAGGAATGGCAAACAGTCATGTAAGAAATTAAGTGCTAGTAAAGAACGGAGTCAGAAAGAAAGGAGACAAATGGTTTTGGCAAAGGAAAAACTCTTCTATAAGCAGCTTTCTGCACCTAAATAGGTTAAAAGCCTTGTTGTAAACAACATCCTCGATAAAAAGCATTTATTGACTTACTCTGAGCAGAACGCAGAACCCCTTTAAAGAGGAACCAAGACAAACCAAAAAACGGAACTAGTTAACCTAGAATCAAAGCTCCAGGGTGTAGAATACAAATGTCTTAACACAATAACTAAGAAAATGCCGCGAAGGCTATGTTAACCAGTTCGATGAAAACATTTCAAATTGTATATAAAACCAGCACATTGTACCCCATGACTGCATTAATGTACACAGTTAAGATTTAATAATCATCATCATCATCATAAAGCCCCGGGGCAGGCAAACGTCTTTCATCCTTCCACCCGACACAGAGAAGGCATTCTGAAAATATTCATAACGAATACTGGAATGAATGAGCAATGAATGAATCAATCTATGGAGCTTTAGCGGCCTTCTGTATACCTTCAACTGATAAGGACAGAGACATTATCCCCAACCCCCCCTCCCACCCTATTGTGAACCCTCTTCTTCCTCCTCTGCCAACAAAAATGACAAAATCCCCATGATCCTTGGTCTGCTCACCAGGGAAACTTCATTTCCCATTAACAGAGGTAAAGAGAGATGGTGAAAATTTGCACCTTCCCAGCCTCATTTCCCATTAGCAGAGGTAAAGAGAAATGGTGAAAATCTACAACTTTCCAAAGCATTTGTTATAAATCCTTTCTTGCAAGTTGCCATGGCCATGTATAGTATCAAGTTTCATCTCTATTTGAGAATAACTAGATTTTATTTCCTGTCTTCTTTCTTTGGAGATGAAGTAATCCAAATGTTGAGAGAGCTAGTGAGATATTACTACTACCTTTAACTCTAAAAAATCAAAATATTAACCTGTTTCTAAAGTGAATGCAATTATTTAACTTACTTACTATGATTCATTGTTTTCTTAGCTTGTGCTACCAGAAATGAATATTATTATTCTCTTCAAATGAGCAGAATTTAAACTCAGACTCAAATATAAATCAGGGTCACAGAATCAGAAATTAAGCTGGTTTATTTAAGAAGAGAAAAATAGAATTTTCTGTCGTGGAAGGAACTTGGCAATCATTGTAGGCATTTAATAAATACGTGTCAATTTGAAAAATCTTAAAATTATGAAATAATTGATCTTGAAAACCAGTGTCAATTATATATGAATCCTAATTGGTGACTATTTTCAGCAGTTCCTCCTTAAATAGGAATGTTTTTATTTGCAGTGGAAGACAAAGAAGAACTAATGATAACATAATCATGAGCCAGAATAAATGTTTGCTCTTGCATTTGTTGACAGAATCACCCTTCTTTATTGTATATTGACAAATTATAGTTGTATATATTTATTACTGGGTACAAAGTGGTGTTAGCTTTTTTTAGCACAACACAAAATGACTAAATTAAGCTAACATATATATTTAGCATTTTGTGATGAAAACATTAGAAATTTACTCTCTTAGTTGTACTGGAAAATAAAGTACTCAATTATTAGATAATTGAGCTTTCAGCATTCTGTGCTGTTGATCAAATTTCTTCCTTTTGTCTAAATAAGGCTTTGTACTCCTGACCACCATCTCCCCATTCCCGCAAACCCCATGACTCTGACAACCACCATTCTACTCTGCTTCTGTAAGTTCAATAGTTTTAGATTCCACATAAAAGTGAGAATATGTGATATCTGTCCTTCTGTGTTTGGCTTATTTTCCTTAACATAATGACCTTCAGTTCCACCCAAGTCACCACACATAACAGAACTTGATCCCTTTTAAGGCTGAGTAGTGCTCCACCACACATCACATCTTCCTTACCATTCACCCCTTACTGAACACTTACACTGATTTCATAACTTAGCTGTTGTGAATACGGCATGGGAATGCAGGTATCTCCGATTTTGAATCTTTTGGGTAAATATTCAGAAATAGGATTTCTGGATTTCATGTTAATTCTATTTGGAGTTTTTTGAGGAAATTCCATGCTGTTTTCCATCACATTTCCACCAAAAGTATCTGAGGGTTCCCTTTTCTCCAGGTTCTCACCAACACTTGTCTTTTCTCTTCACTCATTCATTCAGCTAATATAACACACACTTATGGAGTTTCCAATAAACTTGTTAGAGAATACTTGCACTACCACGAGTGTCCCATTTTTTTAATTGAAACAGAAATAAGTAATTTAGAACATTTATCCATTCATCTGTGCTAGGATATTGGGTAGCTAAACCTTTAATTTTTTCCTAGGTGGCCAAGTCTGATAACCTGTTTGGGCAACAATTGGAACATACTGACAAATGTGGAAATATAACTCAAACTCAACTGGGGCAACTTTTCAAAAACAAAACTTGAAGACTATGTTCAATCCCTGCATATGTACAAAGACACCTGCTATATTTGCATAGTTCAGGCTTGCAGGAAATTTTAATCAATCATTTTCTGCAAGAAAAACATTACTTACTTCACCAGAAAATTTTTATCTTTCATTGCTGCTAGATAAGCTACATCCTGTCTCCCCACTTCCCTCACCCCATCAGCAAACAAAATTTACACCCACAATATATGGATCGATGTCTCAGTCTAAAAACAAGTTTGTTTGTTAAATCTTCCAAATGGTGGATTCTCCCACAACTTTTGTCAATGTACATAAAAATTCTATCTTCTGTTACATACCACTTAAATTATATTGAGTGTTCTTCACTTTGCCAGATGCTAGGAAATTAGTAAACAAAAGGAGAGAAATATTGATAAAATAATATTTAAAAGTATGTAATTACACATCATGATGAGTACTTTAAAAAAAAGTAGAGGTTGTCATCTAAAAAGATAAAACACGGGAACCTGATAGAGTCTGAGACTGGGTTGGCAGTGGGTCAGGAAGGAGACAGTGAACTGAGATTTCAACAAATAGACGTTAACTCAGCAGAAGCTGGGAGGAAGGGGAGAGAAAGTTGCAGGCAAAACAAACAAAGAGTTTGCAAAGGCCCTACAGCAGGAGGGAGCCTGCTCACCGAAGAACTAAAAGAAGTCTTAAGAGACTGTAGCTCAATGTACTCAGCCTTACTATGAAACTAATTTAGGGCTTTCACATGAAAGCTATAACCCAGTTACAACCTAAGAATAGGGGAAAGGGGGAAAGGGAGAAGAGGGAGGGGGGAGGGGGGTTGAGGGAGGGGTATTGGTGGAAACACACCTACGGGGCATCTCACAAGGGCAAGGGTGAAACTCAGCAAATGTGAAATGTAAATGTCATGCCACGGTGACTGGGAAAATGCCAGGAAGGCTATGTTGAATATTGGGATGAAAATGTGTCAAATGGTTTATGAAGCGAGTATATGATGCCCCATGATCATATCAATGTACACAGCTATGATTTAATAAAAAAATAAATAAATAAATAAATAAATAAATGCAAAGATAAATGCAGTGAAAGTTGAAATTAAGAAATTACATGTAAACTGTTGAGTACTGAAGTAATAAAATTTCACACACTTAAACATTGAAGTAATGTCCACTTCTATAGAATATAAAATGTAATCAAAGAAGAGTTAGTTTTTCCTCTACTAAAGAAGTTATATTTCTCCTTGTCCATATGAAAGTGCCTACCTATTTTCTATACATCCTTCTAACAGCAGAAAGGTAAGTATATAAATGTAACTCATACTAGGAAATTTACACTCATGTGTATCCTGATGTTTTCTTATTTATCTTTCGATAATTCCATGTCTTTAATATGTTTAATATGTTGGTGTATTTAATATGAGATAATTAATATGAGGTAATTAATATGTCTTGATAATTAATATTATTTGATGATTTCCCTTTCCAATCAGTTAAATAAATTCTGTTTTCTTCTTAGTTCTTCTTTGATCCATGGATTATTTAGGAGTATATTAGTTAGTTTCCAAATTTGGGGGGATTTTCTATAAAGCTTTCTGTTATTGATTGTAATTTAATTCTCTTATGATCTGAGAATATAATACTCTGTATGACTTGAACCTATTTAAATGTTATGTGCCATATTTTATGACCCAGAAAATGGTCTGTCAATGTTCTGTAATGTTGTAATACCCCTAAGAAAAATGTGTATGAATTTGCTATTGGTAAGTCCAGTGTTCTGTTAATGTCAATCAGGTCAACTGGATTGCTGGTGTTATTCAAGACCTCTGCACCTTCTGCTGAATTTGTTTGTGTGTTAGATCAATTATCAAAACAGAAAGAGCGATTAAACTCATCAACTATAAACAGTAGAAATATTTAAATATCCTCCGTTCTTATCAAATCATTCTTCGTATATTTTATGGCTCTCTGAATAGGTATATAAATGTTTAGGGTTTTCGTGTCAGACTGATTAATTGTCCCTTGGTAACTTTCTTTGTTCTGAAATCTACTTTGTTTTAACATTTTTGTTGACATTTCTTTTTCCTAGTGTTGGTATGGTATAACTTTTCCTATCCTTTCAGTTTTAACCTTTATATTGAAAATGAACTTAGTGAAGGTAGTATTATCTGATGAAAAATCTGTCTTTTAACTGTAGTGTTTAAAAAATATACATCTAAAGTAATAATATATGGTTATGTTTAAATCTATTATTTTCCTATTTGTTTTCTATTTATGCCACATTTGGGGGAAGGTTATCGTTTTATTTTGCATATCCTTTGGTTTATTGAGTATTTTTACTGATTCTATATTGTCTATTTTATTAATTTATAAGCTATAACAGTTTCTTTTAAAATTTTAGTGGTTGCTTTAGGTTTTACAGTGTAAAGTTTTAGTTTTCAAAATGTCAAATGAATTAAATCATTTTACATACAGAATAAAAATACTGTAAAAATACACTTTAATTTCTAATTTCCCACCTTCTACTTTCACATGGTATAAGCCCACAATGTATTGTTTAATGGTCTATTTTTGTGTAAACAGTTAATTATTTTTATAAAAGTTTCTCAAAGGTGTGATAAATGTATAATTCACCTAATTAAGGTGTACAATTAAATTTTTTGACATTCACAAAGTTATGCAACTATCACCACCATCTAATTTTGGAACATTTTTCAGTACCTGACAAAAAGAATTCTATCCTGTTTAGCATTTACTTTTCATCTACAAGCATTTATTTACTGTTTGTTTGGATTCTGGAATTTCATATATATGTCACATTTCATTTCATATAAATAGAATTAATATATTCTATAATATTGATATAAATGAAATCATATATTCTGAGGTCTTTGGTGAATGGCTTATTTTATTTGGCATACTTTTATTAATTAATTAATTTTTTATTTCAGTTGATTTTAAGTGTACAAGTAGTTTTTTTCTATGCATGGACAAATTGAATAGCAATGAAGATAGGGCTTTCAGTGTATTCATCACCCAAATATTATACATTGTACCCCATTAGGTAACTATGAGTTTTTAGTCCCACCTCATCCTCCCCACTTCTGAGTCTCCAAAGTCTATTAAAATGCTTGGTATGACCATGTGTGCCCACTTATAAGTGAGAACATGCAGTGTCTGTTTTTCCATTCCTGAGACACTTCACTTTCATGTAGGACAATGGTCTCAAGTTTAATCTAAATTGCTATGAAAGGCATTATTTCATCCTCTTTTCTTTTTGGACATTTTTTTTTGTTATCCACTCTTCAGTTCATGGGCACTTAGGTTGATTCCATATTTTTGTAATTGTGTTGAAATAAAGAAACTAATGTAGGTATCTTTTTGACATAATGACTTCTTTTCTTTTGGGTAGATACTAACTAGGGGGATCACTGAAATGAATGTTAGATCTACTATTAGTTTTTTGAGGAATTTCCACACCATATTCCATATTCCACACCATTCCCACCAACAGTGCATAAGCATTCACTTGTCACCCCCTGAATGCCAATATCTTTTGCTTTTTGATGCTGTAATACTGGCGAGGGGTAAGGTGCTATCTCATTTGCTTGTCACTTGAATTTCCCTGATGATTACTGATGTTGAGCATTTTTGACATGTTGATTGGTCATTTGTTTATCTTCTTTGGAAAAATGCCCGTGTCTTTTGCCCACTTTTTAATATGTTTGTTGATTTTTCTTGCTGCTTTTTCTTGCTGGTTTGGAGTACCTTATAGATTCTGGATATTAGTTCTTTATTGGAAGTATAGTTTGCAAATATTTTCTCCGATTTTGTAGGTTGTCCCTTTCCTTTGTTGGTTATTTCCTTGGCTGTGCAGAAATGTTTTAATTTAATTAAGTCTATCTTACTTATTTTTGTTTTTGTCATATTTGCTTTTGGTCTCAAATAGAATTTCTTGGCCAAGGCCTACATCCAGATGAGGTTTTCTTAAGTTTTTTATATAATTATTATACTTTAAGGTTTTACATTTAAGTCTTTAATTCATCTTGAGTTAATTCTGTTTGTGTGGTAAGAGGTTGCATTCTTCCACGTGTGGCTTTGCAGTTTTCCCATCACCATTTGTTGAATAGGACATTCTTTCCCAGTGTGTTTTTGTACACTTTGTCAAATATCACTTAGCTGCAGGTAAGTAGTTTTTTTCTAGGTTCTCTATTTTATTCCAGAATATAGATTGATGTGTCTACTTTAATGCCCACAGCATGCTGCTTTGGTTACAAGAGCCTTGTAGCATAATTTGAAATAAAGTAGCATGATGCCTCTATATTTGCTCTTTCTGCTTTGGAGTGCTTTGGCTATTCAGGCACTTTCTCTCAAATGTAGGATTTTGTCCCTCAATTCTGTGAAAGAGGACGTTGGTATTTTGATGGGAATTGCATTGAATCTGTAAATCATTTTGGTCAGTATGGACATTTTATTGATTCTCTCCAATCCATAGCATGGGATATTTGTCCATTTGTGTGTGTCATCGTACATTTCCTTCATCCTCTACTTGGAGAGATTTTTAGCCTCCTTATTTCAGTAGATTCCTATGTATTTTCTTTTCTTTTCAAGTATTATAAAAGGCATTGAGTTCCTGCATTGATTCTCAGCTTGGCTACTACTAGTGCAAAGAAATGCTACTGATTTTTTTACCTTTATTTTGTATCCTGCGACTTTACTGAAGTTAAACATTCTAGGAGTCTATTGGAGAACTGTTTAGGGGTTCTAGACATAAGATACCATTAGTAAGGCAGTGGGAACTGTCCTTGAAGTAGGCAGAAGAGGTTTCCATCCTTTATGGGTGGGCTATGACTGTGTTAACCTGAGCTCAGTCTGAAATGGGGTGTTTCCCAGCTTTAAACTAGCTCCTTGGGTCTGGGACCAGAGAGGGTAAGGTCTCTTCCAGGCAATCAAATATGGCTAAAATACTGAGAGTAGTGCTCTCTGCTTGTACTTCTGTCTCACAGAAGTTTGCAGGAGGACAGTGGGAATTGTCCCGGGTGTATGTAGGAGAGCTTGGGCATATCTGTCCTTCCTCAGCAAGTGGGACTGTACCAGTGTGAGTTCAACTCAAGGGCAAGGTGCTGCCTGGCCTCAGACTCCTAAAATGGTGGCTTGGTGCCTGTAACATTCTCAGACAGGCTGCTCTGGCAGAAAACTACAAGGACAGTAGTTCTGTTGAAATGCAGTCCTACAGCAGCTGTCTATAGGACAGTGTGTACCATCCCATATGTGTGCTGCAAAACCTGGCTTTCCTGCTGCTCCCCAGCCAGACAGGAGCTGCAGCCAAATCAGATGCATACTCAGCCCAAAGGTGGGGCACAGCACAGTGTCAAATTTTCAAAATGAGAAAATAGAAAGAGGAAAAGCTGGGGTCCCATCTAGGTAGGAAGAGTGGACAAGAAACTGTGGAAAATGCTTTTTATTCATGTCTCAGTCTCAATGGCAACCCACCACAGGGCTGTGGGGACCTTCTCTCCCTCCTGGGACCTGCTCAGTGGCTGCAGTCATGCCCGCACTTCCATGATTCCTAGGCTCTTACAATGCCACCTGACTCAGGTTGCTCTAGCTCAGATGCTTGTGAGATCCTTGTGAGCTCCCTTTCTAGAATAATGTCTCTGTGAAATCTCCAAGCAGCTCCCTATGTTAGGTCTGAGGCTTAAGTGTGTGTATGGAAGGGGGTGTGCCTTGTAGCCAAGATTGTAGAAGTTCATTTTGGAGAGCAGCAACAGGGGCCTTCTCTCTTCCTTTCCTACCGCTTCCAGGAACTTCTCCCAGCATTAGCCAGCCCCAGCTGAGGAAGATGCCCTGAACACTTTCTGAGCCATTTTTGAGTTTCTCATTGCTTCCCTGGTTAATTGGAGCATACTCTTCTAGATAATCTGTTGAAATACAATAATCTGCTTACTGTTCTGGTTCCCGTTTGTGGAGAAGGGACAAAGTATTTGTGTCTAGCAAGGCATCTTGATCCTATCAACATTTAAATATTAAAAACAATAAGGAAAATAAAACAAAAACATTGTAAATATTTTGAAAAAGAGAATAAAATAACTTGAAAGAATAAATAGAACCAAGGAATTCCACTCAGATGGAGAAATAAAAGCATGCCTCCATACAGAACAACTGCATATAAATGTTTATTGCATCATGATAACAATATTATTACTCAAAATGGCCAAAAGTTAGGAAAAAAAAAATTAAACACATAAAAATTAATGAAATTCCACTTTCTAGGGGTAGAATTTTTGGGTCATATGCTAAGTCTATAGTTAATAAATTAAGAAATAGTTTAAAACTGTTTTCAGATGTGTCTGTGCCATTTTGCCTTCACAGCTGCAAGGCATGAGAATTCTAATTTCCTCACGTGGTTCATTGCCAATATTTGTTACCGTGCGTTTTTCTTTTTGATTATAGCTGTCCTTAGTGTGTGATGTGACTTCTAACTGTGGTCTACATTTTCATTTCCCAATTACCTGATAATGCTGAGAATATTTCCAAGTACTTACTGGATGTCTGTGCATTCCTTGGAGAAATTCCTATGCCAACGTGATCACTTTCTATGTGGACATACAGTTGTCCCAGCAGAATTTGTTAAAAAGATTATTCTCTCCCCAGTGAATTATCTTTGCATCCCTACTAAATACAAACTAGCCATAAATGTGAGCATTCTATTCCATTAGTATTTCTCTTTATGCAAGCAGTAGTCTATTTTTATTACTATTGCTTTCTAGTATATTTTGAAATCTAGAAGTGTGATTCTTCCTACTTTATTTTCTTTTTCAAAACCATTTTGACTTTACTGGGTCTCTTGAAATTCCATATCAATTTTAGAATCAATATGTCAGTTTTCATGAAGAAGTCAGTTTGAATTGCTGATAGGAATTTTTTAATATATATTTCAGTCTGAGAAGTATTACCATCTTAATCTTAATAATGTTAAGTTGTCCGATCCATAAACATGGGATGTTTTTCCATTTATTTATTTTACAATTTCTTTCAACACTGTTCTGTATTTTTCAGAGTATAAGTTTTGCACTTATTTTAAGTTTATCTCTTATTATTATAGTTTGTATTTTTTGATCCTACTGTGAATAGAAATTTCTTTCTATGTCATTTTTCTTGGATTGTTAGTTGTTCAGATACAGTTACACAGGTACAATTTCTGCGTTGAGATTAGTTGTTTATTTTAATATCTAAGTCAGCTTTATAGTTAGATTTTTGGTTCAGGTATTTGATATAGTTAATTAAAATATTTTAATGTCTTACATATTTAGAATATTTTAATAGTTAATGTAATAGATAATTTGAAAAGTAGTTTATAACATTCTAATAATGTTATCTTATAAAATTGTTCTTTTTCCCTTTCCACAGCTTTATTGAAGTATAATTGACAAATAAAAATTGTATATATTTCTGGCATACCATATGATATTTTGATGTACACATACATTGTGAAATGATTACCATAACTTAAGTTTATAAATAGATCATCATTTTACATAGTTATTTTTGTCTGTGTTTAGAACAATAAAAATCTATTCTCTGTGAAAATTTCAAGTATACAATACAGCAGTGGTTCTCAAACTATCTAATGACTCCTAATGCCATGACCCCTTAATACAGTTCCTTATGTTGTGGTGACCCCCAACCATAAAAGCATTTTTGTTGCTATTTATAACTGTAATTTTGCTACTGTTATGAATCGTAATATAAATATCTGACATGCCGGATGTATTTTCATTGTTACAAAGGGGTCGCAACCCACGGGTTGAGAACCGCTGCAATACAGTATTATTACTCATAGTTGCCATGTTGTACACTATTCAGTATCTCCAAAATTTATTCATACTGCATAACTGAAACTTTTTACCATTTAATCAACATCTCCCCTTTCAACATCTTTCAGCCCTTGGAAACTGCCATTCTATTCAATGCTCCTGTCAATGCAATTTCTTGATTTCACATATAAATGAGATCACGCAAATTTTTCCCTCCATGTCTGGCTTATTTCACTGAACATAAACTCTGGGCTCATCCAAGTTGTTTCAGATATCAGAATTCTCTTTTTTCTTATAAGTGAATAACATTTCATATATGTGTTTGCATGCAGATATGCTTGTCAATCTTAAACTCTATCTTTCTGTATATATCTATCTCCTTTAGGCTCATAAGATTTGCACCCATGGATTCAACCATCCATGGAGTAGAAATGTTCAGGAAAAGGGTTTATTTACCTATACTGACATACACTGATTTTTTCTTGTTCTTATTCCCTAAAAATATAGTATAATAACTATTTATATAATATTTACATCATATTAGGTATTATATGTAATCTAGAGATTATTTATAGTATATGAGAAGGTGTTCATAGATGACATAAAAATACTAAGCCATTTCATTTATGGGACTTTAGGTGTGCAGGTATTTTGGCATCTACACGGGTCCTGCAACCAGTCTGTTGTGGATACTAAGGGATGGCTCTATACCTGTGTTTACATAATTGTCATAAAATAATTATCAGTATCTATTTATGGACGCATGTTTTCTCCACATTTTGGTCATAGTGAATAATGCTTCAAAAGCCTGTAGATATGTATTCAAGACCTTGAACTCATTTCCCTTGGATATAAACCTAAATATGAGATGGCTGGAAAATATGGAAGTTCTATTTTTATTTATTTTTAATTTGAACAATTGTATGGGGTGTGTGTGAAATTTTGTTACATGTATATAATTCACAGTCAGGGGATTTAGTGTGTCAGTCACCCAGGTACATTACATTTTTGTTGAGTTTAGTCATCCTACTCTGCTATCAAACATTTTCTATATTCCCTCTGTCTTTCAGTATGTGTATACGCTTTAATCCACTTCTCATCAGCTCTTCCCCACTCACCTTCTTCATTCTCTGCCTTCCCACTCTTCACCTCCATGTGATCAAATGCCTTACACCCATACATAAAAGAGAACACTTACTATCATTTTTTGCCCTGGCTTATTTTACTTAAAAGAGCAAACTTAAATTCCATCCATTGCTGAAAACTACATGATTTGATCTTTTTTTATGGTGATCAACATTCCATTGATCACATTTTTCCAACCACATTTTTCTTTATCCATTAATGGATACTAAGGTTGATTCCTAGATTTTTTTTGGTAACTATTATAAGTGAGATTTGCTCCATGATTTTTTTCTCAGCTACATCATTATTGGTCCATAAAAATGCTACTTTTTTTTTTTTTTCACTCTTGCTCTGGCTGATATTGAACTCTTGAGCTCAAGCAATCCGCCTGCCTCAGCCTCTCAGAGTGTTGTGATTACAGGCATTAGCCACCCATGCCTGGCCAATGCTACTAATTTTTTTGTATTAAATTTACCACCTACAACTTTACTGAATTCATTTATCAAATCTAAAAAAAATAAAATTGTTTTGTAACAGAGTCTCACTATATCACCCTTAGTAGAGTGCCACGGCATCACAGCTTACAGCAACCTCTAGCTCTTGGGCTTAAGTGATTCTCTTGCATCAACCTCCCAATTACCTGGGACTACAGGTGCCTGCCACAATGCCTAGGACTATTTTTGTTGTTGTTGTTGTAGTTGTCACTGTTCTTTGGCAGGTCTGGGCTGGGTTTGAACCCATCAGGTCTGGTATATGTGGCTGGTGCCCTAGCCACCAAGCTGCAGGCAGTGAGCCAAATCTAAAAGTTTTTTTGATGGACACTAAGTTTTCCTAGATACAAGAATATATAACAAGCAAAGAGGGATAATTTGACTTTCTCTTTTTTAATTTATCTGCCTTTTATTTCTTTCTCTTTTCTATAGCACTAGCTAGGACTTTTGCTACTATGTTGAAACTGAGCATCCTTTCAGCTACCAGGTGAAAGTGGACATCCTTATCTTGTTTTAGTTCTTAGAGGAAAAGCTTTCAACTTTTCCCCATTTGGTATGATGTCAGCTGTTGGTTTGTTGCATTCATTTGCGGTATTTTCCTTTTAAACCTACTTTGTTGAAAGTAAGGATTAGGAAGAAGGATGATCTTGCCTTTCAATTCTTGCCTGACATAATAATAAAAATCCTAACATAATGCTTATCACAAGAAAGGTACTAGCTGAGAAATGGGAGTTGACCTGTTCTGCCTTACAGTAACATGGAATGGAATTCCCACCTCCCTGAGTTGTGTTGATAGAGGGAGTCCCAGTGCAAATACCACAGATCCTTGTTTCTCTTAGCATATTTTCATAGATTTTTTAAAAATATATATTTCTTCTTTTTTTTTTTTCCCTTTAGGATCACTATCAGTGATTTTGAATGTTTTCTTGTTTTCTAGTAATTTTTTCCAGTAATACTGGATAATGCAGCAAGTTGACAGAGCTCCTCATCCTGCTATGTCTGAAGTCAGTTTCAGATAAAGGACAGTCTCCAACAATACTGAGCATAATTATTTATATTTTCTTTTAATATCCCTCTTACAGTAACAAAATGATATACTAGTGTTACAATTCTATACACTGTAGAGGACACCAAGAGTCAGATGACCTCTGAGCAAGATGATTTGCAGCTGGGGAATGGACCCTGGGGTGATGTGTCTGCAGGTGTTCCTTGCGGAGAAAGAGCCCAAGCCAATGGTGATCCTTAGGCATGCATTCATTGTGTAACACTCCCCTCGCCTGTCTTGTCCTGTGTCAATAAAAGGCTACTGCGGAGGTTGCTCAGAGCTATCCTGCGAATAAGGTTAGCTTCCCTCCTACAAGCTTGTACTTCTAATCTGCGTCACGCCTGGTTCCTTTCCACAGACATCAAGTCCAGGGCCATAGGAGCCACAAGGGGCTGCAACATCTGGCATAGTCAGCAGGATCCAGCAGGACACAACAGGACACCAGGGACGTGGACCAAAGTGAACACTTTGGTAGACAGTGGGAGGAAGTCCAAAGAGAAATTCCACTCAGGGCAAGTGGGACCTTTGGCCAATCTAGAATCTAGGAAATCTCACTCGGAATAAGTGAGCAAAGACATTTGGAGAAAACAATCGGTAACTTCCTGTTTGGGGAGTGGCAAGAACTAGAAACTGAGGAAGAAAGCGATGTTCAAACAGAATTTGAAAGTGAGGAGAATAATGAGGTTCAGAGGGAAGCTGGACCTAAGCTGAACTTGCAATCAAGAGTATATGATACAGAGACTAAAGATGGCGGCCGAGTAACAGCTTCCCTGCAACTGGGCACGGTGAGTCTGGGGAGATAAGACTCCAGGCATCTCTGGCTGGTGGGATCTGTCTATAATCATCCCTTTGAGGATACAGGGAGTCAGCAAGGGACTTCTGGACCCCAAGAGGAGGACAAAAACAGTGGAAAACTGGCAAGTGG
>CAUYPK010011548.1:0-36904 GCA_963574355.1 Loris lydekkerianus | reverse complement strand
TTTTTTAGGTAAAGTCCTTCTTACAGTCGTGTCTTGCGCCCAAACCTTTTCTTTATACTTGTCTTCTGTATATGTCTGCCTAAGCAATATCTCACCTCTTCTAAAACGTGCAAGTTTGGTGCCATGCTCACCTGTTCCTGTTGTGACTGTTTTTGTTGGGTGTTACAGCTGGCCTGTGGCCTGGCCACCCTTGGCTGGTGACCTTCTCCTGCTATGGTCTGAATGTCTCCCCAAATTCACGGGCTGAAGCTTCACCCCACTGTGGTGGTTTGAAGAGGGGACCTTTGGGGAAGGTGTCAAGTCATGAGGGGTGACACCATTAGGAAAGGGCGGAGTGATAAGGTACCATCCCGGAAGCAGAGCGGGCCCTGCCAGCCCTAGATCTTGGCTTCCAGCCTCGGAACTGTGAGGAAAAGGCTCCCAGGCTCAGGTAGTCAGCGTGTTCATCCACAGGGCCATGTGGCACTTGCTGCCAGGGCTCCCACCCTCAGTGAGGGTCAAGCTGGCAGAGTTCCAAGCCCTCTCTCTCTGTCCCCATGGGCTCCACAGAACCTCTGGCTGTGCCCTTGACACTGCAGCTCCTTCCAGGAAAGCCCCAGAGGTGCTGAGTTGTGGGTGGCTGACTACTGCCCTCCCAGGCTGAGGTCAGGCCATGGCTTCTGAGCAGTAAAGCAGGAGGTGCGTGGCCCTGAGAGGTCTGCTTGCCCTGATTAAATAAGAAAACTAAGAAAAAGGTGGACGATGAGGCTCCTGAGAGAAACGTGGCAACATGCAGATGTAGGCGTCATGGCTATTTCTAAAACTATTTTCCTTGTAATGTACCGACATTTTCAAACCAGAGAGGCAAGGGCTGTCGTGGAGCCAGGGTTCTGCCCGTCTGACCAGTCGGACAGCAGGGAACAAGCAGAATCTTACCCTGACAGCCCTTCCTGTGCCCACTTCAGAGCCCCATAGGCTGTCAGTTTTCCTCTGGAACCTTCACACTCAGACCCCTAGTCCCACTGAGCTGGACTGGGGCTGGAGGGAAGATCAGGGTTTGTTCCCCTCAAGCTGCTGGACAAACTAGTCTGTTCATGGACAAAACATCTGCACCAGCCACAAACGAGCCATTTCGTGAGTGCTCCCAGGCAGCTTACTGCAGGAGCCATCCTTGCACACATGTACACGTATACATACTTCTGCATGCTTCTGGGGGGTACACAAGCACATGCATACATGTCTGCATGCACACTCACACGTGTATACATGTACACATGCCTGTACACGCCCACATGTATACATGCACACACACATATGGATACATGCACAACTCACTGCACATGTGTACACACAGGCGGCCTCCAGGCAGGACATCCCTGAGAGGGCCTGAGCCCCCAGCCCCTGAGCTGACAGAGGGACCAGGTGGCTGCTCCTTGTCCTGTTTCTCACAACTCTTCCCTCCAGCCCCAGCCTCTGTTGCAGAGGGAGTACTCCAGGGTTAGAGGGGGTGGGGAGTCAAACAGGGGTCACTAGGTCCTTCAGGGTCTGGGCCAGTCAGTGCTGGTGCCAGCACGGCCGACAGCTCTTCCCAGCTGCCCCACTGGGCACTTCCAGCTACTCCCGAAGTGCATGTGGGTAGATATGAGCTGCCAGGCCTGGAGTGTCACACGTCCATTCCACTCAGGACAGCCAGGACCCCACTGACCCCACATGTGGCCATTGTTGCCTTGCGTGGTCATCTACTTCTCTAAAGGGAAACAGCATTGAAGGGCTTTTCTCATCTGAGGCTGCTTTTCCTGGCTGAGGTCTTGCCAGTTTATTAGAACTGAAGTGTGTGAGTCTACTGTCCTCAGAGATAGCATCTTGCCGGGTATTGCTGTGCCTGACATTATTTTGTTTGCGGTGATGTGTGTCTGGCTGGTGCGTTTCTCTTAGAGACAAGCAGTGAATGTCCATGGGGGGCTAGCTGAGGCCTGGGGCTGAATGTTTCACCTACATGAGCCTGCCCATCATCCCCTTATCCACACAGAGCCACCATCTGGACCCACCGTGTTCACTTCCTGGAAGAACGGGCTCTGCCTCGCTGGGCGACCTTCACCATCTGGAATGCAGGGAAGCAGGGCCGCAGGCTGTACCGCAGCCTGACTGCTGCCAACCGCCGAAAGGTAGGCCCCTGCCCCCCTGCACTCCCCCTCCCCCCAACTTCAGGAGGCCCTACCCCAGTTGTTGCCCTGTGCTACACCAGGTGGCTGCTTTCTGTGATGTGGATGAGAACAAGATCCAGAAGGGCTTCTACTGCCACGAGGACTCTGAGGTGTGTGGGGGACATCCACCCAGCCCCTGGGTTGGAGGGGGGTGGCTCTGCCCAGCAAGCCCATCCCTTGGGGACCCCTGCGTGTTCCTGGGCCCCAAGACTAGACCACCCTGGTTGGTTCTGCAGGCGCCTGTGAGGTGGGGATGGTGGAAGCCTAGTCCAGCCTTGGATGGCCACAGCCTACAGTGACTCAGGGCAGGGCTGATGGTCACTTCATCTCTCCCAGGAGAGGCCCAAGCCCCGGGTTCCCGTCCTGCACTTCCGAGAAGCCCGGCCACCCTTCGTCATCTGCGTGAAGCTGGTGAGTGTCAGCCTGGCCTGGTGGGGCGAGGGTATCGGGCTCTGCCCCATGGACTGTGCATCCACTGTGGTTGCACGATGACCATGGGACCTGGGACAAGCCCCAGTCTGGGGCCAGCCCTCCTCTCCTCTCTGCCCTGGGGGCAAGATTCAGCGCTAGGTTCTTAGAGTGCTGGATTCTCTTCAGCCTTTCAATACCTTGTAAAACTAACATTTATCAGAAATGTGCAAAACTCTAGGTCCAAGTCCGCATCTGAGCTGCCTCTGAGGCCCTTGTCAGTGGTACTGAGTGCTTATAAACCCCGTAAAGTCCCTACAGCTAAAGCGTGGCAGAGACCACCAGGGCAGTGGTCACCTCTACCAGCAAAGGGTGGCTGTGTCTAGTGAGACCTTGCAGTGGGCTTCTGGGTTATTTCAGCTTTCTTGGCCAACCACATTGTGAGCAAATCCACTGTCTCTAAGGTCAGCCCCATTCCTACAGGTCTAGGTTGGCAGGGCACTTGGTGATGCTGGGACACCAGCTTCCTGCTCGGGCAGGTGAGGTCTTTCTGACTTTTAGGAGCTCTCATCTGTTCTGAATGATAGTCTGTGGCGTCAAGTGTGTACCATGTGTTTCCTCCCAGTTGTCTTTTCACAGATTCTCTTAGATCCTATTTTCAGAGTATTGGTATTTATCAGAGAGACACAGAGTCTCATGTGGAATTGTGTACTGGCATGAAGAGCCTGCAGCCCCCCTGGAAGTGACCTCTGTTTGGGCAGCAAAGGCCAGGTGGCTGCCTCTTGGTGTGGCCTGGGCCGAGGCCCCACCAGCAGGCCTCCCATCATGGTGAGATTGGCCTCTAAGCCCCTGAATCCCCCTGGTGGGATCTGATGGGCACAGAGAGGCCTCACTGCAGACGTTGATGCCCCTTGGTCTGCTTACTGCTGGCACCTTAGTAACTTCTGCTGTTGTGTACACAGTGTCTGAAAGCCGCACCTTGTGCTCACTGCTGGCCACACACCTGACCCTGACTTTGTGCGGGTCTAACGACCAGTTCCAGGGATCAGGAGGGCACTTTGGTTTCCTTCTACCTGTCCTTCCAGGGTGGGGGCTGCATGCCCCCCCACCTTATTTCTGCAGAATCTCTCTTTTCTAATGGTGGTGAGTTATTTATTTTTGTAAATGCCTTTTATCAAGTGAAGGAACTACCTTTTTGTTCCTGGTTTAAGAATTTCTTTTTGAAATCTTTTTGTCATGGAAAATTCCAGACATCTGTAAAGTAGACAAAGCACAGCCTCTCCCACGGTGACTGAGCAGGGGCTTGGCCTGTGGTTCCCATTCTGCTCCCAGGGGTGAAGGCCACTGCCCTTCCAGTCCCGCTGAAGCTGTGGACAGGGGTGGGGAGGGGTGGGACAGCAGGGCACAAAGGGGTCACTTAGATGGGCAGCAGCCACACATGTGCAAGCCCTGAGCTGTGCTGGTTCGGGGGCTGATGGGTGGACACAGGCAGCACCCATATCCTGGCCAGGGCTGGGCTCGGGTTCCCACTCCACAGAAACCAGGAAAGATCCATGTGTTGAGTAGGGTGGCTCAGTTTGTGGTGACTTGTCAGATGACAATAGGTAACTAATACAGGCCCAAGCTGGAAAACAGTCAAAACTAAAATAAAACTTTGTGGCACTGTTGGCGGTGAGAGCTCCCCTCTGCACTGCTCAGTGGACTAGGTTGGGGTTGTCCAGCAGAACCAGCAAGTTTAGTTGAGTCAAAGGGAGTAAGGAACTGGGGAGGAGAGACGAGATGCGGGGGCTCCAAGGTAGCAGGATAGAAGCAGGGTTTACTCCAAGTAAAGGGTGTTTTATTGAAGGTGAAAGGGAGATAAAAAGGTTTTTCTAGGAGAGTGGAAAAGGGTCCCCCTCACTCATGAGAGATGATACACACAAAGGCCATGCAGCTGTGAGCACTGCCCCCCCCCCCACCTGTCAGCATCCCCAGGGGCACCCCTCAGGCCGTCCTGGTGTCACTGTACCTCTGTTGTCCCAGAAATCCAGTTTCCTTTACTCTGCGTCAGTAACTGTTATTTTGCTAGTGGCCATGTGGCGGTGTCCCCCCCCACCCCCACCCCCACTCACTGCTCTTTACTGAGATCCTTGTCTGTTTTATAGGGAATTGTTCAGGGGCTAAAGGTCAGGGATCAGGCTAGAAGCTGCATTTCCAGGAGCAGCCTACTTGGCTCACTGGGTCATACCCACCAGAATTCCTCATCTCACATTGGTCCTTTCCAATGTGCCCATCCAGAGGCCATAACACTCTCCCTCCCTCCCTCCTGCAACCTCCATCAGGCCCAACTATTTTTGGCAATTACAGGCACCAGACCTCACTTTATTGCACTCTACAGATTTTGTTTTTAACAAATTGGAGGTTGTTGTTAAACCTGCATCAGGCAGATCTATCAGTGCCCTTTCTCCAACCAGAATGTGCTCATTTCATGCCTCTGTGCCACATTTTAGTAATTAGTCCTCATGGTATTTCAGATTTTCTCATTGTTACTTGTCTGTTACAGTGATTTGTGGTTATTATCGTAATTACTTGATGTTATTATCGTAATTACTTAGAGGCGACGCAGACCACAAGTGCTATGTGCTTTGACTGCTCCGTCTCTTCCCCCCACCAGCAACACTGAAATTAGGCTAGTCATAGTAACCCTGCAGTGGCCTTTTAAGTGTTCAAGTAGAAGGAAGAGTCACAAATCTCACTTTAAATCAAAGCCAGAAATGATGAAGCTTAGTGAGGAAGGCACATCAGAAGCCAAGTCCAGCCAAAAGCTGGACCTCTTACGCCAAACAACCAAGTTGTGGAAGAAAAGGAAAAGCTCTTGACAGAAACTAAAAAGTGTCACTTAGTGAACACAGGGCAGTAAGAAAGTGAAGCAGCTTTATTGCTGACAAAGATCTGAGGGGTCTGCATGGAGGACCAAACCAGCCACAACACTCCCTGCAGCCACAGCCTTGTGCAGAACAAGGCCGTGACTCCAGTTCTGTGAGGGCTGCGGGAGGGAAGGATGCTGCAGGGGCCATTTCCTGAGGTTTAGGGAAGATCTGTCTCTGTAACATAAAAGGGAAGGGGGAGGCAGCAGGGGTTGCTGGAGAAGCCACAGCAAGTTATCCAGAAAGTCTAGCTGAGATCCCTGGCAAATACGGTCACAGTAAACAACAGGTCTTCAAGGTAAACAACAGCCTCCAGTGGAAGATGCCACATGGGCCTTCCACAGCTGCAGAGAAGTCAGTGCCCGGCCTCAAAGCTTCAAAGGATAGACTGACTCTCCTCTGAGGGCTGATGCAGCTGGAGACCAAGCTGAAGCCAGTGCTCATTTACCACCCTGAACCCAGGGCCCTGACGATTGTGCTAAATCTCTGCCTGTGCTCCAGAAATGCAACCACAAAGCCTGGAGGACAACACATGGCGGCTAGGCCACAGGACACTGTGGCATTGTCCTATATAGCAAAGTGGAACCACCTCCCACAGGTCCAGGGCCTGGCATGGCCAGTGGGCAGCACTTGTGACAGGTAGGGGGATGTGGGACAGTCACAACACCACGTGCACACAGACTGAGAAGCCAGACTCGAGAACAAGCACTTGGTTGCATCCACATGAACTACAAAAACTGCTAAAACTAAACTCTGTGACTCTCTAACTGGCCATGCATGAGGTTCCTAGGAGGCTGACTTGGCCACAGGGTGCAGAGCGGGCAGGTTCCCCACAGCGGGCTTTGCAGCTGCACATCCTCCATGTCCCAGGGAGACTGCAACAGCGGCCAGCTGACCAGCTCTGCCCCATAGGCCATGGCTTGCCAATCTCAGTTTAGTCATTTCCGAATGTGCCTGCCTGAGGGCACTGTGCCCAGCAAAGTGGCTGGCTGGTGACACACCCAAGAGGCAGGGCCCAGGCCAGTGGGTTCGCCCACACGAGGCTGGGCACACTCAGTTCCCACCAGCTCTCACTGTGGTTTTAAGGTATGCCAGGTTCTTGAGGCTGTCCTTATCTCTCGGACACTTGGATTTACTCATGACATTGCCTACTAGGCTTTTCCTCACTCAGCTCCTGGATGTTCCCCAATTCTGGTTGGTTTTGTTTGGCAAATGTTGTGCTGACCTTTTCATTCTCTTAATGAAATACACTGATTTACAGAAGCACATTTCCTCTAAATGGAGTCTTGTATAAAGGCTCACTGGGCCGGACTCTGGGCTGTGCTGGCCCCAAGCCCAGGTGTGGTGTTTGCAGACTCTAGAAGTTCAGAGATAAGGGGGCAGAGACAGAACAAAAAAAGGTGCTGTCTGGGGAGAGGAGTGATGGTTCTGACTGGAGGGAACACAGCCCAGCCCAGGAAGCCAGATGCCCCGCCCTACCCCACCCCTGCATCTTGCCAGAGGCCCACAACTGTGTCCCCCCACTGTGCTGGGCATGTCTTTGGGGCCTTGGGTAAGGGGTGGAGCTGAGGTCCACCAGCCTGCTTGCCTTTCTGGGCTTCCCCTGCTGGGGAGTGATAGAAGCCCCGGGGGAGTGGACAGGGTCTGCCCGGCTCTGCAGGGCCATTTCTGAGGGGCCCTGCCAGGAGTCAGGGGCGTCCTGGTCAAAAAGGGAGTCTTGGTTCAAGTCCCTTCGGAGTGAGGGCCCAGGCCAGGTGTCGGGTACAGCTCAGAGAATACTCTGCCCCCACCCATGGTGACCAGCAGGACCTGTGATTAAGAGTGACCCAGCCACTGCCCTCTCCAGCCTCTGCATGGAAGATGATGCTTTACAGAAGCATCTTGTTCTTTTGGTTTTGGGGGGTTTTTTTGAGACGGAGCCTCAAGCTGTCATCCTGGGTAGAGTGCCGTGGCATCCCAGCTCACAGCAACCTCTAAGTCCTGGGCTTAAGTGATTCTCTTGTCTCAGCCTTCCAAGTAGCTGGGACTACAGGCTCTCGCCACAACACCCAGCTATTTTTTGGTTGTATTTGTCATTGTTCGGCAGCCCTGGGTTGGATCTGAACCGGCCAGCTCTGGTGTATGTGGCTGGCGCCTTAGCCACTTGAGCTACAGGTGCCGAGCCGAAGCATCTAGTTTTAACGGCACAGAATTCACAGGAGACCACATGAGAGGTGTACATGGGTGACCCTGGCCCCTGCAGGAGGCCTGAGCCAAACCCTCTGCTCCCTACAGGACCTCACGGGGGGCGCCTTTGAGGACAACCTGCAGTCGCTGCACCTGCAGGAGGGCCGAGACTTTCTGCTGTTCAGCTGAGGACCTGGGCAGCCACCCTGGCCATCTTTTCTCCAAAGCACCGTTTGGGTTTGTTGAATCTTTTTATTGTGCTCATAAAGTCTACTTTTGTGATTATTCTCCTTCATGCTCTTTAGTCTAACCGCTTATGTTCAGTATGTTTAGTTTGCCTTTCTTCTCAAATGCATGACATGCACATTCAGGATTTCAGAATCCCAGAAGTAACCACTGTAGGTGAACCCCATCTGCTGTGATTAACAGTATCTTATTAACTTTCATTACATATTTTATAATTTCTTTTTAAGCTATGATTTTCTTTTAAATTTGACCTTATTAGGAGATAAAAAACGTTTTTTTTTTTTTTTAAAAAGAGCCTGTGTTATCAAAGTTTGAAAATACATGCATTTGTTCTTTACATTCTGCATGTGTCTCCTAGGTCAAGCTTTTATTTTTCAACTATTGCTTACTAACTGTACATCAGGTATCAATTTCAAAAAAAAATACAGTATGGAGGTGGAGTGGTTAATTTCTTAAATGTTTAATAGCATACATTCTGTGACAAAGTACATACAAGGGCACGATAGCTCTATCTTCCCGTCGAATTCTGTAATCACTCTATATTAATCTTGATCCCTATTTGTAAAAATACTAACGTAAGTATCTCCTATATTAATGACTCTGGCCCAGCTTTTACTGAAAGTATGTGACTAATATGTCTTTTCTTGACTTTGTCTATGACTTTGTTTTAGGTATGTCAGTTGTAAAAGCACACAGCTATATTTTTATCTAGTTTAATCCTTGAGCTGAGGAATTGCCATTTATTGGAGAATTGAATACACTTATATTTATTGTGTGCTAATTTATTTATTTATTTTTTTTTTTGCAGCTTGTCCTTTTTTTCCATGCTATTCTCACTTTTTTGATAGTGTATTTTTACTTACTCCATTTCTCCTCTACTAGTGAAGTTATAATTCCCCTCGTTAACTTTTTTGGTGGTGACCCAAAATTTTTCAACACACATACTTGGCCAAGCTGATAAGTAAATTATTTACACTTTTTTCTAGCAGAACAGACTTTAAAGATGCTTTAACTCCCATCACCAACTCTGCCCTGATTTATATGCTGCTATTAAGCATATAAATCTGTGTTAAGCAATTCTATATGTTTTAAGAAAAAAGAAAAACACATATTGGGCTGGGCCAGTGGCTCACCCCTGTAATCCCACCACTTTGGGAGGCCGAGATGGGAGGATTGCTTGAACTCAGAAGTTCAAGACCAGCCTGAGCGAGACCCCATCTCTAAAAAGTAGCTAGGCATTGTGACGGGTACCTGTTTAAGTTCAGCTACCCAGGAGGCTGAGGCAAGAGGACCACTTGAGTCCAAACCACTTTGAGGTTGCTACGATGCCACAGCACTCTACCCAAGGCAAATGAGTGAGACTTTGTCTCCAAAAAACAAACAAAAATCACATGTAAGCCATCATTCTTTTTGTATATGTGATCACAGTGATTGCTTTCTTTAGCATTTTCCTTTACATCTGAGACTATCCAACTGGGATCATTTTCCTTCTGTGTTTATACATTAGAACAGTGGTTCTCAATGGGGGCAAATTTGCCCCATTTGAAAGAGAATCTCATACCGTCACTCTAGGTAGAGTGCCATGGTGTCACAGCTCACAGCAACCTCAAACTCTTGGGCTCAGCGGATCCTCCTACCTCAGCCTCCCAAGTAGCTGGGAGGCACCTGGGACAATGCCTGGGTGAGTTTTCTATTTTTAGTAGAGACAGAGTTTCACTCTTGCTCAAGCTGGTCTCAAACTCCTGAGCTCAGGTGATCCACCTGCCTCAGCCTCCCAGAGTGCTGGCCTTTGGAGACACTTTTTGTTGTCACAGATGAGACAGCTGCTGGCATCAGGGATGCTGCTGAACACTGCAATGCACAGAACAGCCATCACAAGAATAATTCAGCCTCAGATTAGAAAGGCTTTTTATTTGAATGACTTCATTTTGTTCTTTCTTGTATGATACTTACACGGTGTGTACAGTCCAAGCATGTTATTTCAGCACAAGTTAGATCTTATTCTAATAGCCGTGAGATGTCTAAAGTGTGAGCTCTTGTCACCAGGTTTGAAATCAACAAGCGTGGAACATCTGAGAAGGAGCTCAATCCTGTTCTCATCTGTGACATCACCAGAGATCCAGATCGGTCTGGCAGACCCTCATAGGACTTGATGGTGTCCATAAGGGCTGGAGTCCCAGCTTGGGGCGCATGGCACAGCACATACCAGCCTGCATTAACCAGGGTTCCCATGTTGCCATCAGTGTCTGGCTGCCAGGACAGGCTTCAGCAGTTGGTTGGCTGCAGAAGAGACAGGACAAGGAATGTCAGCCTGGCCAGCACTGTCACCCCATCCAATTTGCAGTCCCTGTGTGAGGACGTGTGCCACTGCCCTAGAGCTGAAGGCTTGAGGCCACAGTGCCCATGGCTGATGTGAGCTTAGCCTCAAAAAGGCACCACCAGGCACTGAGCAACACATGGGCGGTGGGAGGGGAGATTCAGCATACTATCTCTTTACTTCATTGGTGCATGTTTGGGAAGCTTCCTAATAAAAATATAAAAAGCACGTTTAATTTAGAAGCCTGATGTTGAGTTCAGCCTTTACAAAAACACAAGGAAATAAGCAAGGCCTCGTCAGGATGCTGAGCCTGTCCTCAGCCCAAGGTGTCACTTCTTGGGGGGGTGATGAAATCAGTGCCCACCATCCTGCTTATCTGGACACAGTTCCTGTGAGGGGAGCAGGCCACCGGCACAGCCAGTCCAACACCAGAAGGGAAATGCACACAATGGAAGTTTACTAAGTACAGAAGGCAGGACAGTCGGGAAAGGTGAAGATGACTCAGAGGACACAGAATAGAGGCACGTCAAGAGCATCTGCTAAATCCCAACAGTGCCCAGGACAGCACCTAGCTGTGCTAAGATTCTTCCTGTGTGATAAACCAAGAAAGAGTGTCATCTCTGGGGCAGGCAGCGTCAGGACAAGTAGAAGGAAAATTGAAGAGGTTAGTCGAGGGGGTGAAACAGGTGAAGCCAAGAGGGGTAAGGATACTGAATAGGGGATTCCTAACAAAACAGGGGTGGAGTGTGTCCATGTCAGAAATTGCACTAAAACTAAACCCAGAACACTCCAACCAGTAAAACTGTTTCACTGCATCACAAAAAGACCCGACTCCTATGGTGTTCATAGGAGATCCATTTAAATGTGAGAGGAGGTAGAAGCTGAAAGTAAAATGAGGGAAGATAAAATGATCTACAACACCAAAAAACCCAGTGCAGCTATATTAACATCAGACTTCAAAGCAACCTTAAAAAAAGCTGCACAAACTGAAAGTCAGTGACTTTTCTTAGACTGGTCAGAAGACTCAGGTCTCAACCCCGAAACCAGGGAGAACAGCGATCAGGGGGATCAGTCTAAGACCAGCCTTGGGAGCACAGCCTGCTGCACCCTGAAGGACCCTCCAGCAGGGGAGGGACGTGTAGCCCTGTGAAGGACGCGACAGAGCTGTCCCCAGTGCAGGGCAGAGAAGCCCATGGAGCAGTACTCCCCCCACACCCAGCACAGCCACCACAATTCCAGCTGTAGTACTCAGTGAAAACAAGGAGTTGAAAGTCAGGGAAAGACGAGGCTGCTGAAGATCCTGAAGCCTCTGGACCCTGTGGCTGCTGCAGACGTTTGACACAGCAACTCCAGCCAGAAAAACCTGCCCTTTATATCAAAGGCCCATTTAGGACTCAATACAACATGGCTGGCTATCAACAAAAACGTAGAAGACATGCCAAGAACAAGCACGGCCCACAGAGGCCAAGCATCAGAACAGGCTACAGTTAACACGGCTGTGGTTGATGAACTAAAGACTCTGACAAGGGTATGCAGTGATGATGCTCTGGGGGTCCAGGAAGCGAGAATGAAGACTGGTGGACAGAAACTTCCCAAACTGAAAGGGAAAGAGGACAAAGAACAAAAGAAAAATAAACAAAATTATCCAACAACTGAGGGACAGCTGCAGAAAGGTATGCAAAATCTCTGTGTCAAAACTATAAAACACCAGGCCGCTCCCAAATGGCAGGCGTAGAAGACACAGAAAGAGTCTGTTCTCTCCAGATGCACATGTGGGCTCCAATCTCCCTCAAGCTCCCAGCAGGTTTTATCGTGCAAGTTGACAAATTGATTCTGAAAGTTTTATGGAAACCCAAAGGGCAAAGAAGAGTTAAAACAATTGTGAAGAAAATAAACCACTACCATGAGCCCCACACATGCCTGTCAGACTCACACTGGCTTACAAATGGCAGAAAGGCCGGTGGAACCCAGTCCACAGCCAGTGCGTTCATCTGTGACAGGCTCGGGTGCCTGGAGCTGGGTCCTCCCCACGGATACGAGACTTGGTTCCAGGTGGATTGTGAATTTCAGTGTGAAAGGTAAAACAGTGAAGTTTTCAGGAAAAACCAGGAGACTATTAATGTAACTTCAGGGTAGGCAAATGTATCTTAAACAGGAATCGTGAAACTAGAAAGGGAAAAACAGTTAAGTTGAAACGTATTAGCTCTGAGGAAGAACAGGTGCTTCTAGAGTGGATGTCTACTGTGTGCAGAGTATGTAGAGAGCCCTTACAAATAGTGTGCAAAAGAACAGATAACCTGGAGAAAACAGCAGCAGGTCGGGATAGGATTGACCGGAAAAAGAATAGTCAGACTGCACATGACAGAGCGTCTGGGCTCATCTGTCATCAGGGAAATGCAAGACCAGTGCTGTCCCATGAACAGCCACAGTGGAATAGGGCCTATTGGGCCACAGGGGGGGATTTTATGGCAAAGTCACCTGGGAACCCTGCTCATTAGTAGGTTCTACAGCAGTGGCCCTGCCCAGTGTCTCTGGTCCAATGTGTTCCTGGCAGCCATGAGGACTGAGCAGGGGGCTCACACTGACTCCTGGCTAGGGGGACTGGGCCCCAGGACGGACCAGCCTTTTTCCTGCGTTCTTCAATAAAAAAGTCAAGATAGTCTCCCGAGAGACACAGCTGCGAAATGCAGGAGTACGTGTGCTTCCTGAGCCAGTAGTGAGGACTCGGTGCACAGGACCCTCTGCATGCTACACACAGCCTAGTCTGAAACCTCTGTGACAACAGGACCTGGGCAGTGCTCGGGCACGCACTGAGATCTCAGAAACTGCAGCTTCAACAGACATGGCTCAGACCCTGGGAAACACCGAGGATGAGCATCAAGGCAGTGTCAGTGCAGAGTCTGCGGATCCTGGGAGGGTCCCAGGAGGCAATGGTGGAGGCAAAGGAACAGCGACCACAACACAAGGCCCGTACCCTAGATGGAAATAGAACACAGACAACCCAGCATATGGAGGGAGGGAAGGTACTCCTGATGAGATGGTGAGTCTGGCAGGGGCAGCCTGGGAGCAGCAGAAAGGGCCTGAGAGCACAACCAGGCACTCTTGGTTCTCAGAGCCTATAAGACCCCATGCACTTGTTTTCCCTATTTTGTAAGGAACGGCAGCTCTGAAGATCTGGTCAGGGAACAGGGAAGTTTTTGGGGTCTCTGCACCCAGCCCTGGCCCCACTTGTAGGTGTGGACCTCTGAACATGAACAGACTCATGGCCACGCCAGCACACTGTCCCCAGAACACACCCATAGGAAGTGGATTCAGTCTGGGGCTGCAGGCATGGGCAGCACTCAGAGGCAGCCCTACCAGAGCGACTGACCCCCAAGGGGCCCTGGAAGCCTGGTGCTGCCATCACGGTGCGCTGTGCTAGGCATAATGGAGTGACCCAGAACATTCTAGATCACAGAGCTCAGGGCAATATGCACTGGGTGCCACATGACCCTCGATGCAGGTGGTGCAGGCTTACCTTGGGCACCAGCTGGGGCTGAGGCACACTCAAGAGGTCACACAAGCGATTCCGCTGTACTCTCACCACTGCAAGCTCCGACTCCCTAAGAGAGGAGGAAGCTGTGAGACCTGAGAACCACATGGAATCTTGAAGTGTTTCACACTGACCTGAAAGTCTCAGTAAACTTGTCTGATGTACAGATACACACATCACCTTGGATCAGTGGAAACTGGGGAAAAGGCACCCCCACCCCAGAAATGTATAGCCAGGCAAACCCGTGTTAAGGTGCAAGAGCAGAAGAGAATTTCCACATGAGCCCAGCCCATCTGGGCACCTCAGGGAGGCGCCGGGGCCACCCTAGGGCTGTGGAGGTAGGAAATGGAGAGGAGGAGCTGCAGGGCGTTTAAAGTTTTATTCACTACTCTCATTGAAAAATCTAGCAGCACTATGGAAAAATATTGGGCATATTTTTGTGTGTGTGATAAAAAATGTTATTTTTAAATTCTAGGTATTTTCTTTAAGGAGGATTAAATTCTGGGGAAAGGACCACCCCATGCCTGCATCCTCCCATCTGAGAAGGGGGAGGTGGCAGCTGGGCTCAGGCTGCGCAGACTCTGGATATACTTTTTTTTTTCTTTTGGGCAGGGCTGGGCTTGAACCCGCCACCTCTGGCATATGGGGCTGGCACCCTACTCTTTTGAGACACTACATGCTGCCCCTCTGGATACACTTTTTTTCCCCCTGTCTGAAAGCTAAAGATTTTAGAATCTATCCAGAATGTGCCTTGGTGGTTTAAAAGTAGAAAACATAATAGAAAAGTGTCTTAAGTGGCACCGTCTCTCAGATACTAGCAAGCCAACCCAGCTGCTCCTAAAGACAGCTGCTTCTGCTGAGGAACATTAAGAGAAACGCTGTCCACTCCTCCTGAAACAGGAAAGCCCCAATGAAGCCCTGAGTCCAGGCCACCTCTGTCCTGCTGGCCTACAGCCAGGCATCTAGAAGGTCACTGTTCTCCCTATTGGCCCAGCAGAGCTCGAACCAAGGCTCTGGGGTCAGCAGGGATGCCACTCACCCTGGCCATGTCATCTGGATGCTGGCATGACCCCCACCCCCACCCTGAGTTTCAGTCATTACCTCTCAAATAGGGTAATAAGACTGCTTCCCTGTGGAAGCATGTGCAGAAACGTGTCTGAGCATGTGCAGGTGTGTGAGCATGTATGCAGATGTGAGTGTGTGTCTGTGTGTGCACAGCACCACTACCACTTATGCTCATCCCAACCTCTCTTGATCAGACCCTGCTGCCTGGGCAGAGCTAAGTCTGCCAGGCTGGGAATTTCTTCTCTCCAAAGGTTTTGGAAGAGACAGGTGGCCCTGGGGTTGGGAGGCTATGTAGCGAGGCTGCCTTTAGCAGAAGGGGCCCACTCACCATGCTGTGTCACTGAGCACGGCCAGGACCTGGTCCAGAACATCGGCATCCACGACATCACTGTAGGTCAGCACCATCTCGTACACCTGGCTGGCTGTGGCTTTCCGGATCTGGCAAGGAGATAAGAGCATTAACAGGAGAGAACCACCACTGCCTTACCCCACAGAGATTTCAGGATGCAGGATGGTGGGCAGGGGGCATGTGCGCCTTGGTTGACCCTGCTCTCCATAGCCCAGGTCTGCTGGTCTTTCTTAAAACGCTGCTTTCAAACATGCCTCTATGGGAAAAGCTGTCTCTAACCTGCTTTCTTCCCTAGTTGTGCCTGGTGGTCTCAGAAGCCTCCATACCCAGAGGTCCTGAGTCCACAGACCCAGTCCAAGAACCTACATTGCTGACCGCTCCAAGGGGCTGTGTGGGTCCAGCCCCCCACTTTGAGAGCCGCTTTATGACATGTAAGTTACCTTTGCTTTTTAGGGAAATTTCACATTTGGATCACAAGAGATTTTCTCCAACCAGAGAGAGATCCCAGAAACCTAACCCTGCAGGGAGATGGAGTGGAGGGCACTGCCCCCCAGGTGGGCTGAGCCCCTGCGGCTGGGATCTCTCAGGAGCCTAAAAGCTGGGCCCACAGAATGCAGGGGCCCCTCCCTGTCCAGTGCCAGAGCCAGCTGCTCCAAGTTTACATGCAAGTAAACCAAAGCCCTACCCTGCCTCAGTGTCCAGACCTGACTTAGATGCGCCCACATGACATTCCTGTAGAGACCACCTTAGAAAGGGGTTCTGTCTACCAGGAGAGGCCCCTGGGAACTCACCAGGGGGAACCGGTGGCAGAGCAGCAGACACAGCTGCAGCAGGGCCTGCCTCCTCGTGTGGCCACGGAACTGCACCATACCACAGAACCTGTGAAGACCACCCAGACTTCAGTCCTCAAGACAACTCGGGGTCTGCAGAGCAGGGGGACATGTGGCTGAGCATCCACCTAACCCTGCAGACACCAAGCCCCTGTGCCAGAATATGCTGGGGAATCAGGGCTGGTCATACATGCACTCTGAAGGGACTGCGCCTTCTGCTCCCTGGGGGCTGCTCTGGGCCTCCCGTTGCCCAAGGTAGCAGCAGTGCAGGGACAGTGCTCATTGCTCAGCCAGCTTTGGTGGGACTGTCCTGCTTAGATTGTTTCAGGTGCACAGAGGCACCAGGCCTCTGGACAGCTTTATGGGAACAACCTTGGCTGCCAGCTCTGTGCCCACAGCCTCCTGCTCCTGGCAAGGCCGATGGTACTGAGAACTCACACAGCGACGCTGGACTGTAGTTTCTGGGTGTCCTTCGACTTCTTGATTTCTTCCTTACAGAGCGCAAGCAGCTTCACACAGAAGGGGTGGCTAGAAGGAGGACACGCTGCTTTAGGGACGAGCTTCAGAGGGACATGGGCCCACATGACACACTGTGGTGGCACCAAGTGACAGAGGGCCAGCCCCCCACTAACACCGAGCTAGGCTCCAGGAACTGGCTTCCTGCACCTCCCCCCCTCCCCCAAGCACAGGGGAGAGAAGATGCCACCCTGTGTACCTGGCACCCACAGCATCTGACATACGCAGACTAACTCTGGTGCAGTGACGGCCAGACCACACATGCCTAAATGGCCCCAGTGGAAGAGAACCTGACCCAGCCTGCACTGTGTGACCCTGAGGGGTGCACACCAGCCCAGGAGTCAAAAGTGTGGAGGGCAGCTGCTGTCCCCTCCACACATACAGGCTGGTTACCCATCATGCTGGGGGCTGCCATTTCAGGGTCAGTTGGTGATGACAGCTCCGGGCCTGAAAACAGTCTCAGGAAAATACCCATGGGCCTCGATGGAGCAGCCGGCTCCATCCTTGGAGCCAAGGTCCCAATCATTCCTGCCGTGGGGTGCCAGGTCCTCACTGCTCCTCTGAGGTGCCCATGTGGGGTATCTCTCTCTCCCCAGGTCACCGAAATGCACACTGGAGACCAAGTGACTGTCACAGGCTGAGTCCCGTGATCTCTCCAGTTCTCAGCTTGTCCTGACACAGGCTGCCCCTGCAGCTTTGAGGCTTCCCCATCCCTGTAACCCACACACTTCTGAGCCCTTCCAGGTCCATACCCAGCTCCCTGACCACCTTTTCCATGCCTGTGCCCTGATGGCCTTTGCAAAGGATTGAGGAAGCATCTCCAAAGGGGACTTCAGTGGGCCTAGCCCTACACAGGCCATCCCTATCTCAGGAAAGCCACTGTGGGCTCCCTACTTTCCACCCTACATACCCCCGGCCCCCAGCCCAGGTGCTATCCCCACTGCTCTGCCCCTATCTGGCCAGGCCATCACTGCTTCTCACCTGACTCCCTGGCCCCAGACCCCGTTCTCAGCACAGCTGGGTGCTGCCCCTGGGAGGTGACTGTGCCAGGGGGTACTTTAGGTCAGGTGGGTTCACAAACCCTACGGAGGGCCCTGGTGACCCCTCAGTGGCAGCAGGGATAAGGACTGAGTCTTGGTGCTGGAAGATGCAGAACCCCCACACTCCGCACCAGCCCTGGGCAGGCTGCACCCCCCGGAACAGAGGGAGAGAGGGTGAATCTGCATCCCAAAGACCCTCAGAGCTGATGAGGGTCAGGGCAACCCCAGATGCTGCTGCCCTCAGGGGCCCAAAAAGGGCAAATTGAAGTCCCATCCACAGTGCACGCACTGCCCCACTCTGGGTGATCTGACCTGGAATTTTTTTTTTTTTTTTTTTTTTTTGGTGTAGTAGAGACAGTCTCACTTTACTGCCCTCAGTAGAGTGCTGTGGCATCACACAGCTCACAGAAATCTCCAACTCCTGGGCTTAGGCGATTCTTTTGCCTCAGCCTCCCGAGTAGCTGGGACTACAGTGCCCACCACAAGGCCGGGCTATTTTTTTGTTACAATTGGGCTGGGTTTGAACCCGCCATCCTCGGTATATGGGGCTGGCGCCCTACCCGCTGACCTGGAATTCTTTTTTTTCCTTCTGATTTAATTGGCCTGGAATTCTTAACACAGTATCCAGACGGTAAGAAAAACAAAGGGGGAAAGCACACGGTGCCCACCACCTAACCAAACCCCCCAGGATGCTGGACCAGACACCCCAGAGAGACCACCAGGAGGCCTGTGCTCAGGAGGGCGAGAGCTGCACTGCAAAGGCTGCAGGGGTGCAGGAATGTGAAACAAACCAAATAAAAAACCTACACCTGAGAGATGCAGAAACCCCAGAAAAGAGAACTCTGCAAAGAAACCTAACCGGTTCAGAGACGTTCTAAGAGCCAGCAGGCAGAGAGGGTGGAAGTGGCCAAAGGGGAGGAGCATGCAGCTGGCAAGGAGCAGCAGGTGCAAGGCCCAGGCTGCCCCCTGGCGACACTCAGAGCAGCAGGGGTCAGAGATGTGCTAAAATGCAGCATAACTCTATACACACTGAGTATTCTGGGAGTTCCCGAGGATGTTCTAAGGGTAGAGGGACAAGAAAGGTGAAGAGGGAGGGTCCACAGAGCAGTGACCGCACGCCCAGCATCCTTGGTGCTGCCCAAGGATGACAAAATATCGAAAATTAGACTTTGGTAAGTCAGGGATGTGTGGGGTGACTGCTAGGATCACCACTAAGAGTGAAAAGTTCCAAACAAATACGGGACAAATGGAACAATAAAAATGAAAGCACAGAGAGGAAGGGAGAAGCATCTGTGTCCCAGCACAGGCTGAAGACGAGAGCAAATGTAGGAGACTAAAGGACACAGTTAAAGATAAACACTGTCCGGCCAGAATTTTACAAAACTATCGTGTTTATAAGAGACACAAAAATATATGAAAATACTGAAAATAAAAGAATAGAATGTATCCCTACAACAAAAAAGGTCACTTAGTAAGATTTAACCCTAAACTTCTATGTACCAAAAATATACTTTAAATTCCACAAAGTAAAAATTGACAAGAGTTGTCAAGAGAAATAAGAATTGTATTTGTAGATGTTCCCCCATCTTGTTTTGAAATTCTTAAGCCTAAAGAGTACATGTTAAGAATTTAAACAGAATTTTTTGGCAAACCAAATCCTGTAATAAGCATCAGAGGATAATGGCCCACAGCCATGCTGGGTTCATGCATTCTGATGCAGGCAGAATGAGGACCAAAGACCCCATTCTTGGCAAAGGAAAACACCCCCAGAAAAAGGGGAAAATAAAAAGTAAGCTGAGTGAGGCAGAACAAAGAAAAGTCAGCGAGTTTACCTTTAAACCAGCTAAATTTCTTATCTGAGGAAGTTTCCTGCTTTTCCTGGAAGCCTGGCCTGTTGCGGAATACAGCTTGCAATCACCCTGCTGGGTCTGTAAACACTCTGAAGAATAATGGCCACAGAGGAAGCTGTGTGCAAGGCCTCGCAAGAAACATTAACTAGGCAGACCCCTGCCCAGTCAACAGTCAAAAGCAAATACCCATTGTGGAGATTTGTATTTGGTTGGGGCAGAGATCAAGTGAACAGCTCGAGCCCTGAAATGTGAGTAGAAGGGCTTATATCCCCTATCACAGAGGAAGCCCCTCTGATGGTGATGAAAGGAAAATTTCCCACCGATTCTTCAGAGGAGATTGACACCAGTGGTGTTTTACTCTGCAGTGAACTACCAGGTATTAACACCCCTTAGGAATCTGGGTGTGTGACCATAGACAGGTGGCTGCCCCCACACAAGGCTCAGGTTCTGGTTTTGTCAAGGCTGCTCAGACTCTTAAAAGTTAATGATTATAGAAACAACAGTAGCTAATATGCTCACTCAGAGAAACTGCTGGCATCTTTGTTCCCTTCCTCAGCTACCCTCTGAGCTACTGAGCAAATAGCCCTCAATAAAAGCTGAGTGGAACTGACACTTGGGGCCACTGTCAAAACCCCACAAATGGGCAGTGGTCCCCTATGTTCCCAGCCTTTGAAAATTCTGTGTCTTATCTCTTTGTCTCTCATAGTTTCTATTTTTCTTCATTCAGTGGCTGCCAGATCCACAGATCTAAATGGACCCTGCCCCCTCAACATCCTGACACCAGTGTAAGCAATCAGGCAGCGATTTGCAAACCACAAGGGTAAATCCCTGGGTGCTGAGAGGTTAAAAGGCCTCCACAGAACCTGCTAAAGATAAAGTTACAGAGCTCAGACAGAAGGCTCCTAAAGAAGCTCCGGAGGCCTGTGGGGTGAGGGTGGGGTGTCCCTGAGCCTCCCAAGCAGCACCTGAGTGCAGGGACTTTGCTGAGGATGGGGAGGAGCCACCAGAAAGCCTAGCACTGCTCACACCAGCACTGAGCACAGACCTTGCATGGGAGACAGTTTACCCACCCAACAGGTTAGAAGCAATAGCACAGGGCCCTCAACCAATCACCAAGGCCACCCAGCACCACAATAGGGCAATCACACGACATCTCCAAGGTGGCCACAGCTGACCAAGAAGCTGAGGAAGCACCTGGGTCCCAGCCCAGCCCCTGCAATGTGCCACTGTGCCCGGCCCTTTCAGGCTGCAGCAGCTACAAGAACTGGCCCCACAGCAGCCCCTGGGCAGGGGAGATCTGGGGCCCCCCCACCTGCAGGGCAGGTGCACAGCAGGGTTGCCTTCCGGCCTTATTGGGAGCGACGACGTGTGTGAGAACTGACCCTGAATGCCCCAGAGATTCTTATATCTGGGTGGGATTACTTTTTCTTTAAAGCGTGTGCTACTTAGGATTAACCAGAAAAGCAGCAATGAATAAGCAGAGCCTCACTCCTCCTCCGCTGCGAAGACCTCGAAGCAGCCGTCAGCGAGCATCTTGTCCAGCGTCCTCAGCAGTGGCACAGACACCCTGGGGAGAAGGAACATGAGACCTAGGTATCTGACAACAGCTCTGGTCAGCACAATCCCAACCAAAACCCTGGCACAAGAAGGCTATGGAAACTGACAAACCAATTTTATAATTTATGTGGAAATGTAACAGATCAAGAAAAGACAAAACACCATGGAAAAGAGGAGCAGAGCAGAAGGCTAACAGCACTCAATTAAAACATCATGGTAGGGCCAGTGTGGCAGCTCACACCTGTAATTCCAGCACTCGGGGAGGCAGGAGGAAAGGGTTGTAAACTGATCTCAGGTCTCTCTCACCCTGAGCCATTAAGTCTTTGAATTCATCTTTATTTTAAATTTTATCCTCCAGGGCTGGATGCGGTGGTCATGCCTGTAGTCTAAGCACTCTGAGAAACTGAGGCAAGTGGACTGCTTGAGCTCAGGAATTCCAGGCCAGCCTGAGCAAGTGCAAGACCCCATCTCTAAAAATAGCTGGGTGTTGTAGCAGGCGCCTGTAGTCCCAGCTACTTGGAAGGCTGAGGCAAAAGAATCACTTGAGCTCAAGAGTTTGAGGTTGCTGCGAGCTGTGATATCACGGCATTCTACCCAGAGTGAGACTCTGTCTCAAAAATAAGTAATTAAAAAATAAAACATCACTGTACACAGCAGCTCAGTTCACAGTCACAAAGATGTGCAAACAACCCCAGTGCTCCTCACGCCTGAGCAGACTAATAAGCTTTGGTCCATGTGCCAAGGGCTATTCAGCACTGAAGGAAAGATAGAAATTTTACATCCTTGGTAACAACCTGGATGGATCTGGACAACATTCTCCTAAATAAAGTATCATAAGATTGGAAAAACAAGCATCACATGTGCTCAAAAACTAATTTGAAACTAGGAGATGAACAATCACAGACCCACATGGGAGAAAATCTCCAATTCAACAAGGGGGTGGGGGAGATGCTCAGTAGCTTCCTGTAGGTCTGACACATGGGCACGTGGGCACTCTGGGTATGGAAGACAACCAGAGCTCAGACTTTAAGCTGCCATGTGTTAAGTCAGACAACCTAATGGTCTGTGCCCTCCTCATATCCACCTGAAACTAAATAAACATAGCTAAGCTAAAGTGTTCAAAACAATGTGGTTCTAATATAATACAAAGATAAGAAAATACATCAAGGCAATAGAAGAGTCCAAAATAAAGCTATGCAGCTGCAATTTTTTTTTTTTTAAGATGGAGACTCTGCCTCCCAGGCTGGAGGGCAGCGGCACCATTGCAGCTCCTGCAGCCTCCAGCTCCCAGGTTCAGCATACTCAGCTCCCTGTAGCTGGGGCTGCAGGCACAGCAGGGCTGAGATTTAGTTTGCTCTGTGTGTCCCGAGGCAAGATGCTGACAAGGCCCCAAGTGAGGGCACCTTGGCTGAAGCCTCATCCACTCACATATGTGCCAGGAATAAGTGACTCAGTTGTGGGAGGGAGTGCCTGGTTCAGAGGTCAAGGCTCACAGGGTCTCACACTCCACATCTGTGTAAAAGCAGTTACCCAAAGAACCAGAACCAAAAACTTTAGGAAATGGATCCTATGTATCACTTTCCCCAGCACTGTGGTGCCTGTCAGTGTACGTGTCCCCAGAGGAATTCCGCCGCCCTCCCACAGACAGGCCTTGTTCTACTCCACGTGGTTTGCAGCTTGCACTGGTCATTGGGTCATTCCTCTGGCCAAGGTGGAGCCAGGGCTGGGAGTCCCACCCTGCAGACCCAGGAGCCACAGCCCCAGCCAAGGCCACTCACCTGTCGTTGAGAAGGTTGTCCTCAAAGACTTGCAAGAGGGTCCCGCTGAAGCCCTCCAGGGCCTGTGGGTCACTCTGGATCCCCTTCATGTATCCAAGGAGGCTCTGGGTGGAGTGCCTGACCTGCAGGGCCATGTAGCCACGTGAGGCTAGGACACACCTTCATTACCCCCCCCCCCAAAAAAAAAAAAATCTGTTGAGAGCTGAGATGACCCTGAACTACAGATGAGAGATCTTCAGTGAATGTGGAGGCAGCTCCTAGCTTCCCATAGAGCCAACACCCAAAGCAGCAGCACTGCCCACAACCTAAGCTCTTACAGGCAATCCCATGTGTGCCAGACATAGCTGCTGCTGCCCCATGAGGAGGTTGGCCCAAGACGCAGGCACCGAGAGTGACAAGGCATCAGGAGACCCTGGAGCTGCTTGGCTCAACGTGGGCTCCCAGGTGCCAAAGACACCCCCAACCTGGGGCTGTGCCTGGCACCTGAAGGCTGAGGCTACTCCTGCATGTGGGCTCAGAGATGGGCCCTGAAGGACTGGACCCTGCAGGCACCTGGCCCCAAGTGGAGGGCCACAGTCCCTCTGAGCAAAGACAGAAATCCACAAGCACAGGGCTGCCCATCAGTTCTGCCACCACAAGGACGGAAGGCAAAGAGGAGAGATGGTTGCGGGGACCAGCCCAGAGTTGGCCCAAGAAGCCCCTGACCAGCCATTAAGCAAAGGTGGTGGCTCACAGGAAACACGGGTGGACACAGCAAAGCACCAGCCACCTCCAGGAGGCAGGACACACACAGGCCAAAGAAGCACATTTCTTAATAAACAAATGGCACAATAAGCTTGTAAAAGGAGGTGGGAGTCAAGAAATGTCAGAGCCTGGGCATACTGGCCGGGCATAGCCAGGGGCCCCCCAACCCCTTGTTCTGACTCAGACTTGATACAACCAAGGAGACCCAAGTATGGTCTGAGTGCTGTGGTCAGACTTTAGGAAAGCCTGTAGAGACGCAGGAAGTACCAACAGGACAAATCACACAACTTCTAGAATGAGCTTTAAAATACCTGCCACCCCCCTCCAACCCCTAAATCACAGTGTGTACAGCCGCATGTGTCTGGACAGGTGTCATGTGGCAGGACACACACACCGGGCACATGGAAGGTCACCGTCACGCCCCTATGGGTGTGGGCCTTTGTCAGAACCTTCCAAAGAGAAAGTTTAAGGAAAATTAACCACTCCCACTACAGTAGAAGTAACCGGTATGCCTCCCAGATGCCCAGGGCTCCACATAAACACAAAGACTCGAGGTGCAGGTCTTATTGCAAGTCCCCGAAAGGCAGAAGAACCCAGTCACACCTTGGCAGTGAAGCAGAGATCCCCACCCGCCTCCTAGGCCCCTACTGAGCCCATTGAAGATGCTGATTCTGCCTCCAGCAGACTCAATGCACCACCAGCCACTCAGGCCCAAGCCAGATGCTCCCCAGAGCCCAGCCTCATGGGCTCATGGGCTCCTGGGCCCCCACCCCACTGGGCAGGGCTCCCTCACCGTTGACTCTGTCAAGCCGCCCACAGACACAACCAGCCCCAGCAGGACGTGGTAACGGTAGGTGGGCAGCACCAGGAGCTGGGTGATGCGAGGGAAGGCCTGGGACGGTACGTTCCAGCTCACAGAGGCAATGTCAGACCTGAGAGAGAAAGTGAACACTCAGGTTCCCTACGCGCTCACCATGGCCAGACGGGCGAGGCATGGGGAGGCCACACGTGAACACACCTGGGGAGGAGCTGCTCCAGCTCTCTGCGGTGGGGTATATGGGGGATGGGGGGACTGTCCTGGTGCAGGAGCGTCAGGAACACGCTGGCAGCGTGAGCACGGAGCCTGTCAATCTTCTCGCTGGCCTGCTGGGCTACGTGGCACATGACCTGCTCGCAGCTGTAAACCAGGGGCACGTGGTCGGAACCAAACACAGGACACACAGTCACCCCAGCACCATCAGCCTGGCCCTACCATGACCTCAAGTGGGGTGGCAAGAGTCTGCAGCTGACAGGGTATCAGGCCCCAAGTGGACCACATCCCGCCCACCTGACATTCCAGAAGCCTGACCCAGCAGATGTGCAACAAACCCATGTTAAATATAGATCAGGGGGGTCTCTGGGCAGAGGTAGGACTGCCAGGTAGGACTGCCAAGTGGGACTGCAGTGGGCAGAGGATGGTAAGGAAGAAGACAGAGCTAGGCAGAGGGAAGAAATGGGCAAGAAAGAAAGCGTGGCATGGGGAAGAAAGAAGTCCTGAGGAAACAGGGTGAGTGACCCTTATAGCAGGGTCAGGGAGACAAAGCAGGGGTAGCACCCAAAGGCAGCCCTAAGGCCAGGGAACTGAGCAAGTGACAGCTCAGCCTGTCCCAGCAGGGTCAGACCCTCAGGTGCCCAGGCCCCACAGAGAGGCCACCCCTGCCCCAGTCATGAGCACTGCAGGGGGCAGGGGAGTGTGGCCTGGGCCTGGGGGCAGGAGGAAGGGCCTGAGCAGACGGTAAGGAGCCTAAGAGGCTCATTGGGGCAGAGGGCACAAGCCCCACTGAGCGCTAGCCCACCTTCCCAGCTCAGCAAGTTCGCAGCTGCCCCTCCTGGGCTAGAGAACACAGCTGTGCCATGGAACACTCACATGTGGGCCTCGATCAGCTCAGGCTGGCTCCGTCCCAGCAGAAGTGTCAGATCCATCAGACTGGTCATCGCGGCCTCTCGGACCCTGCGGGGATGGAAAGACGCAGAGAAACTCAGCCCAGGATGGGGATTCCCCAACTTGGTCCCTGCATCCATGGTGGCCAGGGCCCTGTGAGCACAAGGCCTGTGATTAACCTTCCCAGAGCCCACGTGGGCTCTACTCCAGGAGACTCATTCACTGCCAGGAAGAAAAGGCCTGGGGGGCCACGCTGCACTGTGAAAATGCACGTGGGGGCTCGGCGTCTGTGGCTCAAGCAGCTATGGCGCCAGCCACACACACCAGAGATGGGGGATCCGAATCCGGCCCAGGCCTGCCAAACAATGACAGCTACAACCAAAAAATAGCCGGGCGTTGCAGCAGGCACCTTTAGTCCCAGCTACTTGGGAGGCTGAGGCAAGAGAATGGCTTAAGCCCAGGAGCTGGAGATTGCTGTGAGCTGTGACGCCACAGCATCCTACCCAGGGCAATAGCTTGAGACTGTCTCGAAAAACAGTTCATGTTTAACTGCTGCAGACAGTCTGGATGGGCCCCGGCAAAACCTTGTAACAAATGCCACCAAGACAGAGAATGGGTAACTTTCCCACAGACCTCTGAAACGCAACATACACGTCTGTTAAGATAGCTCACTGCAACAAAACTTAGGGCCTTCTGGTTTTCACTGAATAAATGGGTCTCACTGGGAACAAGTGATGTTGGCTGCTCCTTACCAGGCGCCCACGTCCCCTCTGCTGTCTGTGGTGTAGTCTTCCACGCAGCCCAGCAGAGTGCCGTAGAGCTGGCTGACATGCTCCTTGCACACGGCCTCGTCCGGGGCCCCTGCTTTCACTCCCACAGTCCGGCATATCCTTAGATTTAAAACATGTGCGATGAGCAGCAAGGCCTTCACATCACACTGTCAGGGTAGACCAGGGGCCCCAAGAAGAGACTCAGAGCCCAGTGTTCCTTTCTCTGAAGTCACATGCTGCCCCCTCAATGTGTAAAAGAGGCCATTTGTGGCTGGTCCTTCATTTCCCTGACGAGAAAGTTATTGATGCTGACACGGGGACGGAGGGCACATGGGCCCTGCCTAAGCAGGGTGGAAAGGGAGGGGCACAGTCCAAGTGCCGCCCATAGGCAGAGCTTACCCCACAGCCATCTGGCAGCATTGTCCCCCCTTGCCAACCTCAAAGGGGCCAGTTTCATGAAGTAAGGTAGTGATCTCACTATGGGTCTGACATTCATTACAGTTCTGACTACATGAAACAGTTAATGAGCAGAGCTGGAGATGAAAACAGGGGGTGGGGGCTGGAAGCCAGGCCAGGACAGGTTGGCCACTGGCTTTGTGACCAGGCCTCTGACAAAGCCCCAGAGCCGCCATCAGTGCTGGTCACTGACTTTTGAGCCTCAACCTCAAAAGGAGGAGCTGGTGCGGCTCACCTGGCGATGGCCTTCACGGCATCTCTCCTGGATTCAGCGAAGCTCATGTCCTCAGGAGAAGTGCGGGTGACAGCTGCCAAACCCTCCAGCACCTGAAACGCAGTGAAGATTCAGCAGCAGGATGTCAGCTCTAAGACAAGCATGCCCTTGTGCACACAGACCAGAGACGAGGCCCTCAGGACGGGCTCCTAGGCAGCTCAGTGGTGCCACACCCAGTGTGACCAGAGTGACACACAGGCAGACACTGGCTCCTGCCTCATCCTGGGACAGAAAGACAAATGAGACTGCTGCACCCTAACAGTTCCATCTGTTTCTAAAGTGACAGTTTAGTCCTAACAACTACTTTATGGGGACCTCTCCACTTCACATGCACAGACCCCAGCATGGCAGTGGCAAGGTGGTCTCACTAGTAGAGGGGCCCACCCAGCACCTGACAGTCTACCTGGAGCCACAGCCTGGGGATTGCAGAGAACAGGTGGCCCAAGGAAGAGCATGGCCAGGGCCTGGCTCAGCATCCTCCAGGTCCAGCAGCAGCAGGAATGCCTGGTGGGGAGGTTGGCAGGACCAAGATGGACAGTGAAGGGTGGGATGAGAGCTCCATGAACTGGAGCTGGTGGGGCATCAGGGGAGCAGGTCTATAGGGCCCAAGGATGCACCGAGCAAGGCACCACCCATAATCCACATCATTATGACCCTGGGTGGGTTCAGGACAAAGGCAGGGTGTTAGAGGTGAGGGGGTATCACTACCCTAGAGAGAGACAAGCCAGGGATAGGAGGACTTGGGACTGCTGTCTTAGTATACAACACGGGGTCAGCAAGGTGAGAAAGGGAGGCAGGAGGAGAGCAGGGCTCGAGGGAGGAGAAGTGGGTGATGTGCCCCTCTGGGATGAGGCCTTAGTGGCCCCAGGACACAGGATAAGCCCCCTTCTTGGTAGGAGGCTGAAAACAATCCCCCACCTTTCAGTTCAACAGGAGATAGGCAGAGGGACCATCTCTCCCTACTGGACACTGCAGACGGCAGGGGCTAGACCAGCTGCCCAGTAAGCCTGTGGGGTGGGCTCTTCAGACCTCAGCACACAGGGGTGGATGGGGCATCTCTGTGCAGCAAGCTCTGCCCAGCTATGCTTGAAGCCCAGCAACTACTGCCCAGAGAGTAGACACCAGAAGCTATCTGTCCTTCGAGGCCAGGCAGAGCACCTGGGAGGGGTGGCCCTGTCGCCACAGGTGAAACAGACACACAGCAACTCCATAGCAGCTCCCTCAGTGCTAATGTGGGGTGGACGGGTGGGGCCTGTTCACAGCCAGGTGGGTTTGGGGATGACACCTGGAGGCGGCTGAGACGGAGGAAGCAAACGTGTTCTCATCGCGAGAGCAATCAATTCTGCAAACAGCACCTTCCAGGGTGTGGCAGAACTTCCTCCAACGCCGTCCTTCTACCAGCAGACTGGCCAGGTGCCTGGCAGCCACACAACTCTGGCACCCCTGCTCCCTCTCATGGTTGGTTTTCAGAAATTCTTCCCAACCAAAGATGCCTGGTGGATTCCTTATGCCCCTTGGCCCAGGCCCACCCTACACCCAGGCCCACCTGCTGGAGCCTGCCCTTCAAGAGGAAGCCGGGGAGGGCACCCAAGGCTGAAGAGAAGCCGCATCGAGTCATCTCTTCAGGGCTCCGGAGCTCGGCGAGGTACTGCTCCACCAGTCCCCCTGGAGGAAGGGAAGAGCCTGAGGATAAAGGCCAGGCTGCCACCACGCTCCCCACATGCTATGTGAACTTCCAAACACAAGCAAGGCCATCAGAGGAAAGGAGAGAGGGCTGCTTCGAGTTTCCACAGTGGATACAGTCCCAAAGTGGTATTCTTCAAAATAAGTATAAAAAAGAATTTTTATAAGGTGGTTTTAAGGTTTCCATAAGCAATTTTAACTACATGGTTTCATTCTTAAATTCAAGAGGGTCATTCTCCTTTTTATTCACTAAGAACATGAATGCTTATTATGAAACAATGTCTTCCTCACAAATGAGAGTGTTCCATCAGAGACAGAGCAGACACAACTCTGTGCTGGACACAGGATACCCGGCAGCAGAGCTGCAGAGCTGTTGAGCACAACAGCTACACGGGAGGCCGACAGCTACATGGGAGTCTGATGAGGGAGGATCCCTTGAGCTCAGGAGTTCAAGACCAGCCTGACCAAGAGCGAGACCCCGTCTCCCCTAAAAATAGAAAAACTAGCTCAGCATGGTGGTGGGCACCTGTAGTCCCAGCTACTCGGGGAGCTAAGACAGGAGGATTACACGAGGCTGCAGTGAACTGTGATCATACCATTGCACTCCAGCCTGGGCAACAGAGCAAGACCCCATCTCAAAAAAAATAAATAAATAAATAAATAAAAAGAAAGAAAATATGGCTAAAACCACTAAGAGCCACAAGCCACTCCTATGCGTGGGCAAGCTGTCAGGACACAGTCACCCCAGTGACACATCCCAGAGAAGCAACCTGCTTGGAGGTGAAGAAAAGTTCTTGAGCAGCCAAGGTGCAAGTAACAGAACTGAGAACAAAATACCAAGATGAAATCCACCAGTGTCCTGCACATCCAGACCCCTCTACCTCACCAGATCCTGCCCTTGCTAGAACCCACACCACTCACCATGCCCTATGGGGGCTGCCTGCCCCGGCTCCTGTGGATAGTACTCGCCGCAGAGCGCGGCCACAGCTGTGACGGCCGCATCCTGAAACAGAGCCAGGGCTGTGACTTCACAAACATTCTGCTTGCCGAGGCCTCTCGGCCACAGAAGCCATGATCATTCTGAAGTCTAGGATGGCAATTAGATTTAAAAACACAAAACCTAAAATGTGTCTACTCATCAGCTGTCAGATACATTTATCACTTCAATGATTCTCTGCGACTGAGAAGCTGAATAGAGAACTTGATTATTTCTTCCAAACAATGCAAATTCCATGCCTTATGATATGGAACAGCAAACAAAATGGAGCATTTTTTTCCTTTCCCAGCAACAGTCATGAAGGAAAGAAATGTGCACTGTATACCCGGAGCAGTGTGGGCAAGGGCTCCAGGCTCCACTGGCATAGCTGCATTCAGAGACAGGTGGGGGCCTGGGGCACTAGGAACAGGAGGGTTGTTGGGCAGGGATGACCAGGCCACACAGTGTGAGACCCAGGAACCAACCCTGAAGGCCACCAGGAGCCACACAAGACAGAATGAGGCTGCACTGTATGGTCCCAAGGCCCCTTGCAAAGGGGTCCATGTCATCCCCATGAATTCTACCCCTGGCATTTACAGAGGAGGAACCCGAAACCTTTCAAGACTACACAGTCAGGAAAGAGCAGACACTGCAGTACCAGGTTCTTCCTCCTGGTCCCCAAAGCCAGGATGCCCAAATCTTGGAGAGGGGGCGGGGCAGGCAGTGGTGAGCACAGGGTGCCACACTCCACTGAGCCCTCACTTGCGCCCGCCAGACAAGCAAGCTGTCACTGCTGGTTAGTTCTTTATGGGTTTTTAGAAAAAAAGTTGTGAGTCACTGATGAAGACCCACTCAGACTCAACTGTAAGAATGTATGTGGGTCCTGCAGGGTGAAAGAGTTACTAAGGAAAACACCACAAGGAAATTAAAGACACCTCCATTAACCCAGTAGAAATCCTAAGACAAAGGATTCGAGAGAATCAGGAAGGCCCTAAATGCATCTTCTGCTTTTCTTTCTCAGGACGGAGCCCTAGTCATTCTTGATCACATGTTATTATCTGTATAGCAGGACTAGCTCTGCCTAGTCCACCCCAGGAGCCGGGGGTGGAGGGCCGGGGGACATACAGCACACTTACACTGGTACAAAGCAACCAGCATCGGGGGCTCAGGCAGAGAGCCTGGGTACAGCTTCGTCACACACATCTGAGCACACATGAAGTCCCAAACCTCAAATCCCACAACTCAACAGTGTGCACAATTCCCCTGAGCAAAGTATATAAGTATTTTCCCTATCAGTGTATAGGGAAAATGTTTCAAAGTGAGTAAAGCCAGAACAGTAATAAAAAAAATCAGACATTCTGATTTCCAGTGGCTCTGCTAGGTTTCCTGACTATAAATTGCACAGACAATATCACCTAGAATTCTGAAAGAAACTACGGCATTCATCAACCACATTTGTAAGAAGAACTCCAATGCACACACTGGCTGGTGAAAACGGCATGAGAAACAATGTCATCTCTCTACAGCCCAGCACCAGGGACAGTCCTGTGACCACACCTTGATCTGCTGTCTAGAATGACTTGAAATAAGATGGAGACTTCTCAAAGTGTCGTCTATCAGCCACTGCCAACCATCTGTTGAAGAAACAGAAAATTCACCCAATTAAGAATATTTAGTTGAAATTAAAAATAGCAACAAACACATTTTCTGCTACCTTTTAAAATCAAAGTATATGGTAACTTTTGGAAGAATCTGCAGAAAACCAAAAGCTAAGCATTTTCCAGGTCATATAAAATTCTAAAGGCCCTCTCAATTTAAAGGGAAAAAGTCTTATTTTGGTTATTGAATTGTTAAAACCCTAATGGAAAATACTAGTCTGTAAACCTAATGATTTAAACATCACATTTTGGGAGATTTTTGTCCTTTTATTATACCTGCAAGCTTCAAGTAGTCTTTTTTTTTTTAATCGTTTGGGATTAAAAACGATTAAAAGGGTACAAAGAATCAGGTTACACTGATTGTATTTGTTAGATAAAGTCCCTCTTACAATTGTGTCCCGCCCCAAGTAGCCTTTTCCTGTCTCTTTCCCTCAAGCTACCTACCCTGGGCTTCCCACCAGTATAAACTCAAATATTCAACTCAAACTAAACACCAGGCCACAAATGCTAAAACTGTGTTATTAAAGAAAACAAAAAAGGGTCCTAACTTCTGAGTCTGCAGGACCTCTTCCTTACTGCAGCTCTCCCCGGCAAGCAGGGAGAGGCAGGTACTGCCACTGATACCTCCTGGTCCACAAGGCCTGACCCATAGCTGGGAGCACCACAAAGGGGTCTGTCCCAGGGAGGATGGCTGGTGCTCCTTAGCCACAACAGGCTCTAGCAGCAGCTTCAGGACAAGGCATTCTGGCAGCAAGAGCCCTTAGCTACAAGCTTATCATCAGTCCTAACAGGCTCATGGCTCAGTTTTTTTGTTTTTTAAGACAATGTCACTCTGTCATCCTGTGTAGAGTGCCGTGCTGTCACACTTCACAGCAACCTCAGACTTCTGGGCTCAAGTGACCCTCCTGTCTCAGCCTCCCAAGTAGCTGAGACTACAGGCACCCACCACCACACCTGGCTAGTTTTTCTACTTTTAGTAGAGACGGGATCTCAGTCTTGCTTAGGTTGGTCTCTAACTCCTGAGCTCAAGGAATCCTCCAGCCTTAGCCTCCCAGATTGCTGGGATTACAGGTGTGAACCAGCATGCTTGGCCTCTCAACTTACTTTTTAATTAGAAGTGATTTTAGCAGAAAACTCTATTATGTGAGTCAGGAAGAATAAAAGCACTTACCAATTATGGTGTCACCTTTAAAGGGCATTTTGGAAAGTGACAAGTTTTCTATTAAAATGCACACTAGGGAAACAAAAAGGATAAATGCAAGATTAGTTTTCCAAAAGTGCCCATCACAGTACTTTGACCTCAAGTATTTGTGCACAGCCAGCACTGTCCCCACCTCCCGGCCTCACTGCCCAGCACTGGAAATAGCCCAGAGCCTCCTGTCCAGCCTGCATACAAGCCCAGCACTCTCCTCGGCCGAGGGCCTGAAAGGAAGCCCAGAGCTGGGCAGGCGCAGAGAAGCACCAGGACCTGAGTGCATGTCAGAGACCCCGCTGGCCCTGCAGGGAGCTCATGCAGGGGGGTCCCTGTCACTCAGGGGCCCAAGTGACAGCATCACCTCATATGCTCCCAACTGAAAATGACACCCAGCCTTCTCCTGGCTTGTAACACTTACTCTTCATGACCAGAAGTGCGCTCTGCCCCGCTCAGCACTCCCCCCAGCTGCCACCCTGTCTATAGTGCAACCAACTATAGAAATCTCAACACAGCACAATTGTGTGGTGTTTTACAACACAGATATGAAACAATTAATTCAACACTTCTCCTGATGAGCTAAATTTCCATGTCTTGTCACTGCAAATAAGGTGACCATGAGTAGAGCTCGTGGCCACCTGCCCAGCCTGTACACACTCTGCGCTGCAGATGCCCAGGGAAGCTCAGCAGGACCGACACCACAGAGGCATTGTTACTCGCAGCAGATGCTGCTGGCAGGCAGACTGGAAGGGCCGGAGCAGCTCACACCCAAGAGAGGGCCGCACCTCACTCTGTCAGCACCAGTGGTGGCCCAGCCGAAGGTGCAAAGTGTCTGCTCCCCACCATACTGATCCTGTCCCTGCCTGCCTTGGCTCCCTACTCACAGGCCTTGTGGGTTTGCTCTCAGGTAAACACCCACATACGCTGTTTGCCCATTTTCCTACTGGATTGATACCTTTTTGGGAGGGGGAGTGAGGAACAATTTTACAAAGGTTTTGTGTCCTACACACAACTTTTTATCTCACAACAGGACAAAGGTTTTCTCTGCGTCTGTATTTTGTCCACCATCTCATACCTGGCATACTCTTCCACAGACAGAAAAGTCTAGCTACCTTTTCTTGCTTGTTTCTAGTTTATAAAACTACTATTAATTCTGTTAGTGATTACAAGCAAAGAGTAAAAACAGAAGAAAAAGAAAGAAACAAGCAACCCAGAAAGCCAGTTAGAAACAGAGGGAACCCTGACGCTTGGAGACCTGGGTCTGCTCTAACACGGGGTAAAGGACAAGGGCGCACGCCCAGGGGCAGTAAGGACAAGGGTGCATGCCCGGGGGCAGACACGCTTGTGCTCGTGGGGCTGAGGACACATTAGGGGCTTGTTATTTCTCTGTACTTTTGTGCAAAGTTGTAAATTCCCAAATTAAGATTTTTTTATTTTTATTATTATTATCTTTTTTTTTTAGAGACAGAGTCTCACTTTGTCACCCTCGGCAGAGTGCCATGGTCTCACAGCTCAAAGCAACTTTCAGCTCTTGGGCTTAGACAATTCTCTTGCCTCAGCTTCCCAAGTAGCTGAAACTACAGGTGCCCACCACAACACTGACGATTTTTGTTGTTGTTATTGCAGTTTGGCCGGGGCTGGGTTTGAACCGGCCACTCTCGGTATATGGGGCCAGCACCCTACTCACTGAGCCACAGGCACCGCCCCCAAATTAAGATTTTTAAAGGGCCAAACATTATCCTATGTCTCCTAAAATTTCTTTAAACATTTTATCGTTATATTTTTTATACTTAAGTTTTGAGTAAATAACAGTTATTTAGTCTTAGATACAATTGTGCTTTCTCCACAAGGAGTCACCTTCTATCATAGATCACACCCCATGTGCATTTACGTCAGAACCTACTTCTGGGTTCTTTCTGCTATTCTGAGTAGAGCAGTTTTATGGTGTGTTTTAAGACCTGGAAAATACAATTTCTGTTTTTAAAATAATTTTCTGAGAGACTAATATATGAACCTTAAATGCACTTTATATAAAAAAAAAAAAAAAAAAAAAAAAAAAGCCAGCACATGAAAAGATTTTTCCACATCACCAGCCAATAGGGAAATGCAAATTAAATCCACAATGAGCAGTCACTCTGTGATTATCAGAATGGCTAAAATTAAAAACAGTAAAAATTCAAGATGGGGGAACTCTCATACGTTGCTTCTTGGAATACAAAATGGTACAACCATGCTGGAAATAATCTGGGGTTTCTTATAAAACAAGGCATATGCCTCCAAGAAAAAAAGGCATGTTCCCATGGAAACTGCACACAGTGTCCAAGTGGGCTCACAGCGGCAGGAGAGCAGCAGACACTCTAGGGGAGTGTTATCCCCTCCTCTGACAGGGAACGGGATAAAAAGGAGTGAACTGTTAACATGAGGACAACCTAGACGGGTCTCGGGATTATGCTTATGGAGATGTCCACCTTAGGAGCGCAGAGACCACAGAGTCATCACAGAACCTTCTAGACAGGACAGACATGCACAGAGAGTGCAGTCGGCCAGGGCCAGGGTGCAGAGACGAAGGGCAAGGGTGTCTGTGGAGGAAGCAGATCCGGCTCTGGCTGTGGTGCTGCTTACAGAGCGGCATGGCACAGGAGACACACACTCCACGCACACACAAGCACGAGAAGCTGATGGGCCTGTAGTCTGCTCAATAGCACGGTGGCAACGTCATGTCCTAGCTCTAGAAAACCACTTATTCCACGACAGCTCCCCCGGAAGCTGCACCAAAGGGGTTCGGGGCTATGTCACTAGTTTTATAACTTCCTGTGAGTCTATAATTATTTCAAAACAAGAACTAAGACAATCTGGGGGCAGTTTTAAGAAATTAACAGATCAGGTAATTCAGAGCAATCCTCCATAAGACAACATTTCTTAAAAACCAGACGCAATCAAAAACAAATGTGCCTGAAGTCACTGGGGAGTTAACAGGATTTGTGAGAGGCCTGGAGGCTGTGGAGTTAGGGTTAGGGCTCCCCCAGCAACTCCTGCTGATTCCAGAGAAGGTGCAGATACCCAGGACCCCTGGAACGTCTAAGACTCTGGCTAGTGGGACAGAACATGGGTGCACAGGGCTGTCAAGGGGAAAACAGGCAAAGCCCCTCTCTGTGGGCTCAGAACCCAAAGGACCATACTTTAGCAACTGAACCACAAAAGCTCCCAATAACATTGTTGGACAAAGATTTTAAACTGTATTTAATATGTTCAAGAAGGTAAAAGAAACAGTTGAAAACTAGGACAAGGATAAGGAAAACATATAAATGAATAAAAGTTCTGAAAGATCAAAAAAAACTAGAATTGAGAATTCAAGGATGGGATTAATAGCAGATGAGACACAGGTGATAAGAGAATTAGAAATGTCCAAGCTGAATCAGAGGTAGAGAGAGAGGCAAAAAGAAAGTAGGAGACAAAGAATGGAGAAAGAATGGAGTGCTCTCCCGCGGACTACTAGGTCCCAAGAGCACCGTGGAACAGAAGGCGACATACGGAAGAGAAACTGGCTAAGAACATTTCCACAGTGACCAAAAAAATCCATAAAAGCTACAGATCATGAAACCAGTATAAGCCCAAGAACCCCAAGTAAGATACAAAAAAATACTCATTCTAGATATGTCACGGTAAATCACTAGAAACCACAGTAAAGATAAAATCTCATAAGCAGCCAGGAAAAATTAACAGGTTATCTTTAAGAGAGTAACTTCTCAACAAAAAAGGGAATAAATCCAGAAGACTATGGAATACTAACTTTAATGTGCTAAAAAATGACTGAACTCACGTATGCCAAATTAAAGTCCTATCCCAGCAAAAATAACCTTCAAGTGAAAAAAGACATCTTCAGACAAATTTGTGAGAGATGACTGTCAACAGATACACACTACAGAAAACAATAAGGGACGTCTGTTCTTTGAGCAAAAGGAAAATAACCCCCTTGGAAGATCAGAAATGCAGAAAGGAATAAAAAGAGAAAACAAAGGATATATGTGAGTAAATTGAAACTAATTTTGACTAGGTAAGACACAGTAAAGTCTTATGTGATTTAAAAATATATATACAAATCAAAGAAAGATGGAGACTTCACCTCTTCCATGTTTACGTGGATGGAGCTGGAACATATTCTTAGCAAAGTATCTCAAGAATGGAAGAAAAAGTATCCAGTGTACTCAACCCTACTATGAAAGCTAATTTATAGCTTTCATATGAAGGCCATAACCCAACTATAACCTAAGAATATGGGGAAAGGAGAAAGGGAGGGAGGGGGGAGGATGGGAGAAGGGAGGGTGATTGGTGGGACCACACCTATGGGGCATCTTACAAGGGTACATGTGAAACTTACTAAATGTAGAATATAAATGTCAAACATTTATAAGAAAATGCCAGGAAGGCTATGTTAACCAGTTTGATGAAAATATTTCAAATTGTATATAAAACCAGTGCATGGTGCC